>JAHIAM010005236.1:0-59060 GCA_021605205.1 Aegilops longissima
TAAACTCATTAAAGAGTCGAACTATATCCGGTTCGAACTGGAAGCTGACGATGGGAGATTTCGCTCCCCACCCACCACCCACTTCATTGCCACTGTCAAGGACTTAATCGACATGTTGTATTACGGCTCCGAAGACATCGACGGTATAGGCGGACGGACGGCCGGGGAGGAAGCGGCCGGAACAACCACGCTTCAGGCGGCTGGACACCCACCTCCTGCATTATAGCGTATACATGGTGGATACACCCAAAGAGGATAAAGGGGACAAGGAGAAGGATCCCATTAAGGATATACCCCCTGAAACGCAACAAAAACGCCGACGACAGCGACGCCACTCTAAATCACACCGTGGCAAAAGCAGAAATACCGGCACAGGAGATAATATTACTCCGGATAATGCCGACGACAAGAACGAAGACCCTGTTGAGCCAACATGTCAAGCCCTAGAATACCTGAGTGAAATAGTTGCATCTGCATTCATGCATCATGTGTAATTTCTAAAAGTTGAATTGAGGTTTGTTGAAACCCTCAGTAACCAGTTCAAAAATAACCAACTTTAAAATCTTCTCAAATGAGTCCAAGAAAATGTTCCTATTATTTGATAAAAATATTGGCAAGAGGTAAAATTCAAACCAATATTTTTAGGAGCTTAGAAACATTTATTTTGGCCATTTGAATTAATCGATAATTATTGGACGGTTTATATTTAATATATATTAAATATAACTCAATCTGGAAGTTTGTGAGTGTCTTTGTATATATTTTAGCAAGCCATATAATAACCTACAAAATTTATTAAAATGATTTAGTGGCTAAACTAAATCAGAACAAAGGAAATAAAATAGAAAAAGAAAAACAGAAAAAAGAAAGAGAGAGAGAAGCCCAGCCACTTGCACAGCCTTTGTTGGCTCTTTCTTTGGCCGGCCACCAGGCCAGTGCCAATCCCCAACCTCCTGCAAGTGGGCAGGAGGCGTCTGTCGCCCAGCCTGCATGACCACCTCCTCCCTGCCTGGCTGCCCCCTCGCCGCCCTGGATGCCTCCCCGCGCGCCAGGACACCTCCCTGACTCCCTCTCACTCTCCCCGTGCCCCTTCCTCCCCTCTGTCTCTTGCTCTCTCACGCATACCCGAACGCGCCCATCACCGCCGTCAACGCCACCACGCCCAGAGCCACCCCCTCGCCCCTCTGACATGAACACGAGCTCCGCCACACTCCTCTACGCCTCTCCATAGAGCCACGCTTCGCCGAAGGCCCTAGAACGTCGCCATCGCCGTCGTGTTCCACCTCGGGCTCCGACCACCACCGTCATCGATTCGCCATAGGTCTGTGCTTCCCCGACCTCGCCATCTGCTCGTTCGAACCGCCGTGAGCTCTGTTCCGAACACCCCACTCCTTTGCCTTATTTGCATGTTGTAGCCACCGCGTCGCCTGCGCCCGAATGCGCCACCGCCCGAGCTCGTCGCCGACTAGGTTTCATTGACCAACTGGCCCCGTGCATATGCCGTTGGCCTCATGAGCACGTGTAGAACCTGTAGGTGCTAACTGTTGTTCTCCCCGCATGTTGTGTCATCGTTTTCGTCGACGTCCGAGCTTCGGCCGCCGCCGCGCTGCTCGCCGTCGTCGTCTCCGACCGCCCCAACACCTTCCACCACCGCCGTTAGACGCGCCGCCTCGCGGTCGTTCCAACGAGACCAACCCCACCTCCTCTCGTCGCCTGAATCGCAGGTATGAGCGACGCCACCGCGTCGGTGTGCCACCGGCGGTTAGCCGCCGACGTGGCCACTTAGTTAGGGCTAATCACCCGCTAATTAACCCCTTGTCCCACTTACATATGGGCCCCACACCCATAGTTAACCATTGTTTAATTCCTATTTATTCTTAACTAATCACCGTGGCCCCACGCGTCAGCATTGACCATGATGACGTGGCCCTTGACCGGCCCCACACGCCAGAGACACAAGCCAACACTATGTCACTGACCAGTGGGCCCCACTGGTCAGGTTTGACCCTGGTCAACCTGTGTTGACTTGCTGACGTCATGCTACTGTCATGCTGATGCAGTAATCTATTTCTGGATTTTAAATAAATTAGTAATGGTTTATTTATTTCAGAAAATAGTTAAAACTTCAAAAATTCATAGAAAATCAACCGTAGCTCGAAATCAAATAAATTATATATGAAAAATGATCAGAAAATATGAAGAATCTGTTTATGGCACTTTCATGCATGTTTGAGAAAGTTAAACTGACTGGATAGGTTAAATCATGATTAGGGAAAATTATGAATTAGCATTTGGAGTTGGAGTTTAACTTTGTTTAAATTCCACTTCAATTAACTTGGTTTATCATCGCATTAGGTCAATTCACTACCTTAATATGCCATATCATCGCATTTGGTCTGTTTATCATCGCAGTGAATGTTGTTCCTCTTTGTGTTTGCCGGTGGATGTCCCCCCCCCCCCGCTCGGTAGACGTATGCTTCGAAGATGAGTTCGATGACACTGATGAAGAACTATATTATCTTCAGTAGTGCCAGGAAAGAAAAACTCCCTTGTTCATTCAGATAAAATCCCACTCTCTTGCTCCTGCTCTCTTTTACTGCATTAGGACAACACCATTCCAACTGTTACATGCTTTGCGGTAGCTGAACCCCTTTCCTCTGCATGACCTGTCATTGCCACAGTAAATAGATGAAACCCACTAGCATGAGTAGGAGTTGTTTTGAGCCCTGATGTGCCTACTCATTCATGCTTGTTTGTCATGCCTGTTATTGCTTAGAGTTGAGTCAGGACTGATTCGTCGGGGATGAATTAGAGGTGTGTGAACATGTCCTACTATTGAGAGCTAAGTGTGTGAACACGATTTGGTAAAGGTATCGGTGAGAGGCCATGTAGGAGTACATGGTGGGTTGTGTCATTGAAGCCGTCCTCAGGAACTGAGTTCTGCGTTTGTGATCCATGAACAGTTACTACCACACATTGGGTTCCGGTAACTCGACCCCTCTCGACTTATTAATCAACATGATCTCTGTCCAGGAGTTGCAACTAGTTTCTTGTGTTTGTAGGTAGTGTTAGTAGTCCACCAAGTGGCACCCGGTAGAGGTGGCTTGGGTCGAGACAAACACCGTGGCGAGTATGCCAAGCGCCGCCGTTTGGTGAGCTTGGAACCCTGCCACGTCGTTTGGGGCCGTGGCGACACCTGGACGGATCTCCTTGCGGATGGAACCCGAATAGGCGATAAACACAGGACGAGAGACTTGTGTGGTTAGTCAGGTCATGGCCGACTCCTCGCCGGGCTTCCGCTTGAAGGTAGCCGAGATACGGCGTGTACATGATGGTAAGTGGCGAGGCGTGTGTGAAGAAGTACACCCTGCAGGGGTTAACATCATCTATTGAATAGCCGTGTCATGATAAAGGACTTATGGGTTGCCTGTGCAGTTCATAGACAAGTGAAAGTGGATACTCTAAAACTCGCAAGATAAGCGTGAGTGCTATGGATGGCGATCTCGTAGGTTGACGGGAGCGGATCCATAGTGGTGTATTGATATGGTGATTATGTGGACTTGTGTGCGCCACCTCAAAAGAGTTACATGCAGTCGTAGTTTAGGATAGCCACCGAGTCAAAGCTGGCTTGCTGCAGTCAAACAACACCACCCCCTTTGTTGATACCGATGCATATGTAGATAGTTCTGATGTGTAAGTCTTGCTGGGTACATTTGTACTCACGTTTGCCTATTTTATGTTTTTGCAGAGAGACGTCAGTCTCGCTAGTAGTTCCATCTGGACTTCGACGTTTAGCTTGTTACCTCACCTACGATCTTGTGCCCTCGGCAGGGTCTTGTAGATAGTCAGGCTTCTCAGCCTTCTTCATTTGTAGTTGTCTGTACTCAGACAAGTTAAGCTTCCGCACGTGGTTGTTGATTGTATGCTCTGTATGTTGGGGTCGTGAGACCCATGTTTGTAATACTTGGCTCCTCAGAGCCTAATGAATAAATACTTTGAGTCATAGAGTTTCGTTGTGATGCCATGTTGTATTTACACATATCGAGCATATTGTGTGTATGATTGGAATGCTTGGTATGTGTGGGATCCGACAACCTAGTTGTTTATCCTTGGTAGTCTCTCTTATGGGGAAATGTAGTAGGCTCGGTTTACCGGAGTCCTGCTAGCCCAGCACTACTGCTCTGGAACACTTAGACTGGCCGGCATGTGTTTCACGCCGTTCTATGTACTGTCCCCCGAGGAAATGTCACAGCGGTGACATCCGGCGTCTGCCTAGCCTGCTACATCCGGGTTCCCGAGTCTGTTAGCCCAGTGCTACAGCCCGGATTCGCACGCTGCTGACCGACATGCTCAATGTTGATTCATGTATGCATGTCCCCGAAATTTAGTGCCACTTTGGGTTCACGACTAGTCATGTCGGCCCGGGTTCTCTATCATATGAATGCTAGCGACACTATCATATACGTGAGCCCAAAGGCGCAAACGTTCCCGGGCCATGGTAAGGCGACACTCGTGGGAATACCGTGCGTGAGGCCGCAAAGTGATATGAGGTGTTACCGACTAGATCGACGTGACATGGAATCGGGGTCCTGACAGCTTACCAATATTTTTATCAAATAATAGGAGCATTTTCGTGGACTCATTTGAGAAGATTTTGAAGTTGGTTATTTTTGAACTGGTTTCTGAGGGTTTCAATAAACCTCAATTCAACTTTTAGAAATTACACATGATGCATGAATGCATATGCAACTATTTCACTCAGGTATTCTAGGGCTATGACACAACATCCGAACAAGGAGAAAGGGAAGACGGGCACGTTATCCCTCAGGATCAGGCCATCAACAAAGAGTCGGAGGACGGTAGTTATTTTCCACCTTCTGAGGATGAGGCGAGCCTCGGCACCGAAGAATTCATCGTGCCTGAGGAACCTCTCGAGCAGGAGTGCTTTAAGCTATAGCTAATAGCCACTTCAAGGAGCCTGAAAAAGAAGCAGCAACAGCTTCAAGCTGATTAGGATCTGCTCAATGACAGATGGACGCATGTCCTGGCAGCCGAGGAATACGGCCTCGGACGTCAACAAAAAAGTTACCCGAAGCGTAAACTGCTACCCCAATTCGACTACGAGGTGCTAGAGCCCGTCCCAACAACCCACAATGCAGCTGATCGCCACCACGTGGCAGGGATAGAGCGGCCACTCAAGCCGAACTCCAGCCCGCGTTACCTCGCCGCACAAACAAAGGCGCTACAGCTCGGGAACACACGTATGACCTACAACAAGACCTAGATAAAAGAGCAGGACAGACAAGATACTACTACGGATCACGGGGACGCGGCCCAACACGCGACGACGGCCACTGGGCCGGACGCGCCAGGCATAACCATGCCCGGGCCAAAAACCGCATACGGACTCCATCCGAAGTGCGCCGCGATTTGGCCCAATACAGGAGCGCCACCCCCTTTGCTTCACCGACGAGGTGATGGAGCATGAATTCCCCGAGGGGTTTAAACCCGTAAACATCAAATCATACGATGGGACAACTGACCACGCGGTATAGATTGAGGATTTTATTCTCCAAATCCAAATGGCCCGCGGAGACGACCTCCATGCTATCAAATACCTCCCACTAGAGCTCAAAGGGCTAGCTCGGCACTGGCTAAACAGCCTGCCTGAAAATTCTATCAGCAACTGGGAGGACTTGGAAGAAGCCTTCTTGGACAACTTCCAAGATAAATATGTCCGGCCACCGGACGCCGATGACTTAAGGCACATAGTTCAACAGCGTCGAGAGTCAGCCAGGAAATTCTGGACTAGGTTCCTAACTAAAAAGAACCAAATCGTCGACTGTCCGGATGCCGAAGCCCTGGCGGCCTTTAAACATAGCATCCGAGACGAATGGCTCACTCGCCACCTCGGCCAGGAAAAGCTAATATCTATGGCAGCCCTCACGACACTCATGACCCGCTTTTGCTCGGGTGAGGATAGTTGGCTCGCCCGCAGCAAAAACACAACCAGCGAGCGAGGCCCCTCCGAGGTCAAAAGCAGCAACGGCAAGCTCCAATGCAACAGGCATAAACGCTTAAACAATGGCAATAACACCGATGAAACTGCAGTCAATGCTGGATTCAGTGGCTCCGAGTCCAGTCAGCAGAAGAAGCCGTATAAAAGGAACAGTCAGGGACCGTCCAGCTTGGACCGCATACTTGATCGTCCGTGCCAGATACATGGCATCCCAGACAAACCAGCCAATCATACCAACATGGATTGTGGGTTTTTTAAACAGGCCGGCAAGTTAAATGCCGAAAATAAGGAAAAGGGATCACAAAGTGAGGACGATGATGAAGAGCCCCGGCAACCGATTACAGGGGGATAGAAGAAGTTTCCGCCCCAAGTCAAAACGGTGAACATGATATATGCTACACACATCCCCGAAAGGGAGCGCAAGCACGCACTCAGGGACGTCTATGCGGTAGAGCCAGTCGCCCTAAAATTCAATCCTAGGTCGTCATGCCTGTCGGGGGTTGGGTGCGACAAATGCCAAAGGATGGATTATCATGGTGGGAGCGAGTAAAACGTCACCGGTGCACAGAGGCGGGATCGAGGCGTGAACCACGAGCAGCGTGCTTTACCCAGGTTCGGGGCTCTCCTAGGAGATAACACCCCTAGTCCTGCTCTGCGGGGTCTCTGCATGATCACTAAAGGGATGGTGGGTACTATGGTGCTCCTTGAGCTGTTCGCTAGAGGTAGGAGAAGGCTGGCTCGCTCCCCTCTTCCCTGGATGTATGGCTAGTTCTAACTGATTCGGAACCCTTTGCATGGGTGCCCTGGGGGGTTTATATAGGCCTACCCTCCAGGGGTACAATGGTAATCTAGCCGGGTGTAGGACCTGGCTATCGGTGTCTCTGGAAGCCAGCTTCTCCGCCGGCTGCTGGGGCACGCCACCTAGTGGGCCATGCCGGCTGGTCTGGTATGAAGCCGACAGGCCGTACCCGTCGATCGCGGGCCTTGCCGGCTGCTGATTACTGTAGCCGCTATGCTAATGACGCTGGCTTGGTCACATGTGCGTGGCTACAGTCCCGCCGCCTGGTGGGAGATTACTGTAGCCACCCCGCGTCTCATCTGGTTAATGGATCGTGGGTCCCGAGGAGAGAGCGGGCCGCTTGTTGGAAGCCGGCCTCCCTCGGGTCCGATTGGTCTGCCTTCCTCCATCTCTCGGGCTCCCCTTTGCTGGTAGGGCCGCTGCTGCCAGGCCATACCCGACGAGCGTCGTGGTCGCGAGCTCCTTTGGACGGAGCATAGCGTCAAGGGAGGAGAAGTGCGATGCCGCTTGAGGCGGTGATTTCCGCTGTCTGCGGAGCCTTGTTCCCTCGCCAGCCAGTCGTGGGGGCGTGGGGCTACACTGTAGCCATATTCGGTCTTGACTTCTTTAATGGGGGTGCAGACTTTGAGGGCGCCGTGGGCATTGCCGAGGCCGGCCTCTCTGGAGCCGCTGGCTTTGAAATCGCTTGTCTTAACACCGTCTTCTTGGAGCTTGGGCGCCTTAGCGGCCGGCCACTTGACTAGCCGGCGGAGGGCGGCCTCATCTTGGTATCTTGAGGGGCGCACTCAGCCCCGATGTTTTGGAAGGTTCAAGGACTCGGGTTAGGCTACCTGTGGCCCATTACTCCCACAGTAGTCCCCGAAGCTGGTGAGGCGCCACATCTGAGGAGCCAAGGAGTCTCAACAGTTTCTCCTCCGGGTGCTAGGGATGGAAGCTTCATCCGTCTTTCGGAGAGTCGCCTGGAAGGATTCGGCCGCCACCAGTCGGACTTGTCCGAGAATTTCGAATGCCACGACGGGAATTAGGTGGCGTGCTAGCTAAGCCTCCACGCCCGCCGCTCGTCGTGGGCGTGCCACATGGCGTCAACCTGCCGGGCCACCCTGCCAGTCCACGTGCACGATGGGACGCGACAGCAGGCTGGGCCCGCCACTACCGGGCCACGGCACGCGATCGGATCCGCTGTGGACGAGGCAAGCGGTTGGGCTTCCCCTTGGAGTTACTGTGCGCAGTAACTCGCGCGATAAATAGGGGGGACGTGGGGACGTGGGCACAGTTAATCCAACGATCCTACGCCCCGCCTTCTCGGCTTCGTAGCCCGCAGGCTATAAGTAGCACTACAAAAAAAGACACATCCGTGACATCTTGGGCCGAACAATTTTTTTTTCTGTCATACATATGACACTTCTATGACGATAATTGTGACAAAACCGGTATCATCATAGATGTGGTGGGCTCCTACTTCTATGACAAAAATCATGATAGAAAATGGGCTTTTAGGTCACGGGTGGGCGAGATGCAGCTGCATGACATTCTTTGGGCCGTCCATGATGGAAAAAACCATGGTGGAAGCGAGGAGAAAATTTGGGCAGTTCGGTTACGGTGGGAGGTCGGGGCGGCGATGTGCATTTCTCTCATACATGTACAGCGGCGTGTGTGCGGCGTTAGCTCTAACTGAACCAGCGGCGTTGGGCTCGCTGAACAGCGATTGCCTTTGCGAACTCGCGTTACTTAAGCGAGCGATCGATCGATGGCTACATTAAGCGAACCCGATCGGCGATTCCTTCACTACTGCTGCTAAGCGAAGCTGATCGGCGGGATGAGCGGTGGCGTTGCGGGGGGGTTGGATGAGCAGTGGTGGCGGCGTTGCCTCGGATGAGCGGGACCCGTGGTGTGGTGGAGGGCTGGATGAGCGATGAGCGGTGGAGGGTGCCCGTGGAGGGGTGGATGAGCAGGACCCGTGGTGTGGAGGGCTGGATGAGCAGTAGAGCGGTGGAGGGTGCCCGTGGAGGGTGGTTGAGCAGGACCCCGTCTTTGTGGAGGCTGGATGAGCGGTAGAAGGTGGAGGGTGGTTGAGCAGTGGCCGGTGGAGTGGCCAGCGGTGGAGGCTGGATGAATAAGAGCCGTGGAGGCTGGATGAGCAGGAGCCGTGGAGGTGGAGGAGGTCGACGGTGGAGATGAACAATATCCCGTGGAGTCCGTTTGCGGTACTCCACACCTCTCGATGAAACAGGACCCCGTTTGACCGTAGCACTCCAACACAAGTCCGTTTCCTCCATTTTCTGATCGCCACACCCCTCCCGATCAAGAGGACCCCCGTTTGACCGTGGGAGGTCCGTTTACGTCCGTTTTGATGCGCCACACCCTCCCAATCAACGGGACCCGTTCGAACATAGGAGGTCCGTTCTCCTCCGTTGTCTTGATACGCGGAGCCTCGTTCCATCGCCTATTCCGTCCAAGCCCTCCCGATGAACCCGACCAAGCATTCCGTTCCGACCCAGCCGGTTGGCTCCCACGCGTTCCGTTGCCTCCCGATGAACACGACGCATTCCATTGCCTCCCCATGGACACGACGCATTCCGTTGCCTCCCCATGAACACGACGCATTCTGTTGCCTCCCGATGAACACGACGACGACACTGTTTCTTCATTCCGACCCAGCCATGTACACGATGTAACGCCCCGGATTTGATGCGCCAGGTGTCCTCCAGTTATTCGTCGTTGTTGCCATGTCATTTGCTTGCGTGTTGCATTTTATCATGTCATCATGTGCATCTCATTTTGCATACATGTTCGTTTCATGCATCCGGCTTTTTGCCGTTGTCCGTTTTGCAATCCGACACTCCTATGTCCTCCGGCGTTCCCCTTTTGTCTCTTGTTGTGAGCGAGTGTTAAACATTCTCAGAATGGACCGAGGTTTGCCAAGCGGCCTTGGTACACCACCGGTAGACCGCCTGTCAAGTTTCATTCCATTTGGAGGTCGTTTGATACTCCAACGGTTAACCGGGTAACCACAAAGCCCTCTTTTGTGTGCAGCCCAACACCCCTCCAAAGTGGCCCAAAAACCCATCCAAACCCCCTCCATCCTCTCGGTCGTTCGATCATGATCACGTGGCCGAAAACCGCACTCCATTTGGAGTCTCCTAGCTCCCTCTATCTATAAATATGTGCCTTCCCCCTCCAAATCGCAGATGAAACCCTAAAAACTTCCCCCGCCGCCACCGGACATGTCCGCCCGCCGCTGGACGATCCGCGCCGCCGCCTACGCCCATTCAGCGCCCGCCATGTGGCATCCGCCGCCTCCCTCCTTGCGGCCGCTTAGTCGCCGAGGCCCGCCAAAACCCATCCGTGGCCAGCGCCCGCCGCCGTCGAATCCCGCCCGCGCGCGCGGCTCCCGCGCTCGCTGGAGCCACGCCTCCGCCGCTAGTTCCGTCGCCGCGCCGCCCACGACCCAGCGTCGCCACCGTACCTCGCCGCGCCTCGCCCTCGCCTCCAGCGCCGCCGCGGCTCGGTCCGGACCCCGCCGCCCGCCGCCGACTCCCGAGCCTCGCCCGCACCTCCGTCGCCGCCCGGCGCCCGTCTCCCCTCGTCGCCCCTCATTGCGAGCTCCGCCCGCCGGCCCCCATTGCCGGACCGGCCACCAGAGGTCGCCGCGCCACCTCCCCGCGCCTCCCCGGCGCCATCATGCCTCGCCTCGGGCCGGATCCGACGAGATCTGCCCGGAGCACCCCGTCCCCGCCTCGCTGGACCTCTCCTCAACCAATTCTGGCGAGCTCCCCGGCGAACCTCGAAGTCCGTGCTAACCTGGACCAGATCCACCAATGCATTCATCCAAACGCGCCCCCGCGCCGTCCCGAACCACTCCATCCCGTTTTCCCGGAGGTTGATTTTTCCACCAAGTCCTGTAATTTTTGCATTATATTGCTCTGTTCATCATGCAGTATCTCCATGTATGTAGCTCCGTTTTGCGTGCATGATATATCAAAATGTTCGCTGTGAGATGCTCTTCATTTCATTCCATTGTGACATGCTTGTTTGAGTCTATCTTGATGCCATAATCATCGTTGCAAGAGTGCTATATGATGTTAATCTACTGAAACTGTTAATCTTGATGCCATAACTTGTTGTTAATCTGATGGAGGCGCCAAGGACTGGGGGGCAGCAAGCAAATCCAATGATCGATGAAAGCAAACCAAAAGAAAACAAAGGCCGAAATAAGCGCAAGTGTAAAAGATCAAAAATCACCTTCGCTGAACTAGTGGAGAAATATCAAAAGAAGAGTGAAGAGAAGAATTCTTATCGGCCCAACCATGCAAAGAAACAAGATCACCCCAAGGCGCAAATATGAGGATTGGTATTGGTAAAGTGTGAATTTTAATGCAACATATTCATATCCTTATTTTGGGTCGCCAATGCCAATGCCGTGGATGCCTCCCTATGCTCGTGTAGATCCATATTCATCATGGGACATGTATGATACAAGGGCACATTCTCCATCTTATTTTAGACCATCTCACCAATATTATGCAGCTCCGAGAAGATCAATATTTGAACAAACACATGTTAAAGACCGTTTCAATTATAAGGAATCGGTCAGGACACCATGGATGAAAAAAGAGGTGGTCAAGCAAGTCTACCGTTTGAAAAGAGATGGTCGTAAGTGTGCTACTTCAGATTTGATCTCAAATAATAAAGATCCAATTAAAGTGTTGACATTGGCTACAAAAGGCAAAGAAGTGAAGCAATCAATTGATAAAAATCAGAGTGCCAAATTTGAAGAAAAGAAGTTGAGGGTGCAAAAGGCGCAAAAAGAGTTGCCATTGGTTGATACAAAATCAAAGTCGACGTTCTCACTCGGCTTATCATATTGGCAAAAGAAAGAGCTACAAAAGCTTGGTGCACAAGAGCTGAGAATCAAGAACATGGCATGCGTTCCCAAGAGGAACAATCAAATTAAAAATGATGCCGGTCCTTCTATTGCAGCAAGTGTTACAAAAGTTAAGAAAGGGAAGGATGGAAGCGGAAAACAATTAAGCCGTAGGTGTACATCATCCCATGAAAATCTTCGGTTAGCGCATCATACATATTCATCAAACAAGCCATTGATGTCTTTGCCAGGGAATTCATCCCCAGGTATGATTGGTTACCCTCCATGGGCTTATTTTGATTCATGGATGCAATATAATTTTTTATGTCATGAAAGGGTATTACCAAATCATCATACATATGATTAGCTACAAGTTTGTTGCTGATCCAGAGGGCCGAAATTCTTGATTTGTTATTTCACTTGTTTATTTTCGGCTATATGTGCTTTGGTGGATGAGGTTTACATGGACCTTATGTTAATGGCCGATACTTAACTATCGCCATAAGAAATTATTTAATCGTGGCCGGTGTGGAATTCTAACATCGTCCTTAGTTTGATTGAAGAGGGAGACAACTACTATGGAGATTATGTTTTGATAGTTGAATTCATAATAATGGCCATGGTGTAGGTATTGTTTACATATCTCCTCATGGTGGGGGTTTTGAAGCCTCATGCCGCTTAGAATATTTTTGTACAAACAATCAAGCCGAATATGAAGCATTGTTATTCGGCCTAGAGATGTTACTTGCTATAGGTGTTACACATATTGAGGCTTATGGTGATTCGTTATTAGTAGTGCAACAAATATCCAAAGTCTTTCAATGTTTTGACCAATCTCTTAATGTTTATCTTGATAAATTTCTAGATATAATTTCTACTTTGGATTATTTTAGCATTGCTCATATATCTAGACATGACAATTGGAAAGCAAATGAGTTGGCACAACAAGCATCCGGCTATCATGTTGATCATGGCGTGTTTCATATTTCTGAAAAGCCGATGTCGAGTCTTGCCAACATAGGGGAGGCCGAACCGGAGCCCACCGTTTCGGCCACTAATGAAATATTCAATGCAGGAGGAAATCAAGACTGGAGGAAACCCATTGTTGATTATTTGTGTGATCCTAGTAGAAGGGTGGACAGGGCTGTTCGGCGTATGGCTTTTAAATACACAATGAGAGATGATGGTCTCTATCGCCAAACGGTTGATGATGTTCTTCTAAAGTGCTTGGACGAAGACCAAGCGAGAGTTGCTATGGGGGAGGTCCATGAAGGTATTTGTGGTACTCATCAGTCGGCTCCCAAGATGAAATGGTTGCTACGACGTGCTGGATTTTATTGGCCGACTATGATTAATGATTGCTTCAGGTATTACAAAGGGTGTGAAGCTTGTCAAAAATTTGGTGATATTCAGTTGGCCCCTGCTGCTATGTTACATCCCATTATCAAGCCATTGCCTTTCAGAGGATGGGGTTTAGACTTTATTGGACAAATTCATCCGTCTTCCTCAATGGGGCATCCATTCCTATTGGTAGCAACTGATTATTTCACTAAATGGTCTGAAGTAGTACCTCTCAAGAACATGACACATGCGGAGCTAATTAAATTCATAACCGAGCACATTATTCATAGATTCGGCATTCCTCAAACATTGACTACAGATCAAGGCTCAACTTTTATGTCACACCAAGTCAGAGAATTTGCCGAATCTTATAACATAAAGTTGCTCAATTCCTCTCCATATTATGCCCAAGCCAATGGACAAGCTGAGTCTAGCAATAAAATTTTAATCAAACTCATCAAGAAGAAGATTGTGGATAATCCAAGGAGATGGCATGAGTTGTTGTCTGAGGCTTTGTGGGCACATAGGATCTCAAGGCATGGTGCTACGAAGGTGACTCCATATGAGCTAGTATATGTTCAAGAGGTTGTTTTACCGGTGGAAGTAAATTTGAATGCTTTGAGAATAGCCAAGCAAAATGATTTATCGGCAGTAGGCTTTTATGACTTAATGATTGAAAACATTGACGAAGTTGCCGATAAACGTTTGACTGCTTTGAAGGCCATAGAGAGAGACAAGTTGAGGGTGGCAAGAGCTTACAATAAGAAAGTTAAGTTGAAGAATTTTCAAGTTGGTGATCTCATCTGGAAAGTGATTCTGCCGATTGGTTCAAGAGATAAAAAAATTCGGGAAGTGGTCTCCAAGTTGGGAAGGTCCTTTTAGGATTACAAGAATAGTTCCCGGAAACTCATATTTGGTGGAATCCGTACAAGGGGCATTGTTACCTCAAGCTCTCAATGGCAAGTACTTGAAGAAATACCACCCGAGTGTGTGGCAAGAAGCCAAAATAGGCACTAGCCGATACATAATTATCACCCTAAGAAAAATAAATGGCCGATGGGGTGTTGACATCGTCCTTAGAACAAACACAGTACAAGTTCTTTTTCGGCACACAAGCTTTGCTGAAAAACAAGGGGGCATGTCTTGACACCAGATTTTGGCATGGTCAAAAATCCAGGTTCGTATGCACAAGTTAGGGGCAATACTTCACGGGCCGGCCCTGAGTGAGAAAGTATTTGGCCTTTGTCGGCTGAATCAAAACCTTGCCGGGGTAAAAGCTTGCCGATGTGAAATCTTGCCGAGGGAGAAACCTTGCCGGGGAGGAACTCTTGCCGGAGAGGAACTCTTGTCAGGGTAGAAACCTTACTGATGTGAAATCTTGCCGGGTAGAAACCTTGCCGGTGTGGAAAGCTTACCCGGGTGGAAGGCCTGCCGGGGTGGAGGCTATGATAGTCAAGCCGACGAGAAGTTGAAGATGGGATCACAAGGTTATTTAGATAATCTTGGATGGAAAAGTGTTGTACACGAAAGTTGTGCATCTCGTTAGATCGATCGATTTTAATATAAATATCGTCTCAATCCGAGGTCGTATACAAAAGTTAGAGCCTGCACATCGAGACCTTCCAGCGAGCAAAATATGACGCCCGGAACTAGACACATATGTGGGTATGTCTGATGAGCTGCGTGAGTAATTAGCTGTTTTGCGCGAGCGATTTGACCCTTGAGATGACCTCTGATGAAAAAACATTCAACATGAAAGATGTTCGTCTCGTCGAAACAGTTAAGAATTCTTTTGGGCTCGTTTCCATCCGAGGTCATTTGTCACCACAAAAAGGACCCTCAAAGTACAGCCAGTTTAAACCGAACAGTTTTGGAAAGTTCGGATAAAACCAGTCCGAATTTGACTAGGGTTTTGGACGTGAATTGATGTAATTTTCTTGTGAGGAAAGCCTAGATAAATCCTTTGCTTGTGCATGAAGTCCAGCCGCCTCTTTTATATGTTGGGGGTGACGGCCGATTGAGACAACACACAATCGAACAAACACATCGACTACTTTTTCGTGTCCATCTACTTTTTATCTCTCCCTTGTATCTTTCGCCTCGTTCTTCCCTAGTTCTTCATGCTGGAGGGCTGCGGATCCATGAGGCTCTAGGGGCGAGCGAATCGACCTGGAGCAGCCCATTGCCGCCGCGAGCCCTAATGGGGTCCCTCCCGGGTAAGCAGGGCTTTGGGTCTACAAAAGCATTTGCCGGTTGTCCTGCGTATCGCGCTGCCGGTCAGATCTCCTTCGAAGTGAGCTGCGGTGCATCACCCCCGGCGTCGAGGGTACACGGTGACGTGTTCGTGTGCGAACAGAGAGGCATAAACCGGCAATTCTTCTCCCACATTATTACTACCGAACCGGCGTTGATCCGATCCGATGAGTGTAAGACGGTTGACACCCGGCGCAACCAATGGGTTGTTGACTCCCCTTCTTCTTGGACAGAGGCATCCAGATCTATGATTGACATTGGCTGCTTGCACGTATCCTTGAAGTTCTGGATAAACCGGGCTTTTAACTCTGCCCATGACCCAATGGGGTTAGCAGGGAGCCCTTTTAACCAAGTGTGAGCCGTCCCCTCCAACATCAAGGGGAAGTACTTAGCACATGCCTCCTCGCTAACATCCAGTAATTCCATAGCCATCTCATAACTCTGAATCCATGCTTCAGGAGGTAAATCAGCCGTGTAATTAGGCACCTTACGAGGACCTTTGAAGTCCTTAGGCAGACGGTCATTGCGTATGGCTGACACTAGTCATGGCACGCCCAAATTTCTAAAGGTCACCCTCGGCTGTACCGAGGTTGTTGGACGAGCTGGAGTAGGTTGACGGGCCGCGTACTGTGCCGCCAGCTCGGCCTCTCGCCGTCCTCTGCCTTGGTCTACCACATTTTGAGCATCAACACCACCGCCCGCCGGGTTATGTCCATGAGCCGGGTTATGATTACGCCCACTGCTCGATATAGACGGATCATCAATATGTCTGCTATAACTCCTGCTCGGACGAGGGGTGGAGTGGATCCTGTCACGGCTATAAGAATAAGCTTGCTGCTGCACCAAGGCTGTCTGAAGAAGCTCTCTAGCCCTCCATGTTTCAACCGCCACTGGAGATTCACCTTCGACCAGGATAGCCGCCAGTCGTGACGCCGCAACAATAATGTTGTCCAAGGGGTTAGGGTAATGGCTCGGTGGCGTCGGCACGTGCTGTGGCGGGTTAGTGTTCCGACGAGGCGGGTCCATGCAGCGCAGTTGAACCGGCGTGCCTGTCCCTGGCATTTCAATCCGATTTTGCTCCGGTGGATTACTAGTCCCTGCTCCTGGCGTATTACGAGGTTCCTCGCCTCGTAAACCGGTGGCAGGTGAGTTTGGTGCCTCCTCCTCATGATGTCATTTGAAGCATTCTGATCCAGCATGAGTCGATACTGTTCTGCTTGGATTCGTTGTGCCTGTGCGTCCAAAGCCGCTCGCTCCATGGCCATCCTGGCATCCTAAACTGCCATGTGCTCCTTAGCTTGAGCTATCTCATCACGTAACTTTGCAACCTCTGCATTATGCTCATCCCGATTTGCTGAGGTAACTTCAGCTACCAGTAGTGTTGCTAAGGCGTCGAGTAAACCGGACAAGACTTGACCCGGCGGGCACACATGGCCTCCTCCCCCGGCTGCAGTCGCCGCTCCTGAACCGGAAACTATTGCCCCTGCTGCTGAAGAGTGCTGCACCAGTGGTGTACCAGCCATGAAAATTCCAGCCCGGTTCGGCGGTTCGTAGGGGTCCGGAATACTGTCGCCATCGGAACAACCCCCAAGCACGCCATCTTGCACTAGATACAACGATTCGGTTTCACCGGTGGATGACTTGTCGTCAGAATAGACAACTGTCTCCCCATCAGACACCGGTTTATCCTCCAAATACACACCATGAATGAATCCCACGAAGGCACGACTCCTGGCGGGCTGAACTTGGGCAGGTCTCGCACGCTGAGCTATCTCGAAGATGTCGGTGCAGGTGTCCAGCTCAGGCCCCGGTTCGCCGATCTTGCCAATGAAGACGTGTATTCCGTCGAAGGGGACCCGGTACCCGTATTCGATTGAACCGGCCTCAGGGCCCCAGCCTGCATCGTCGATGTAGAGCTTGCCTCGACGACACTTAGTCATCTGGCCCACAGCGTATCGCTTGATACCTTCAAAGCTGCCCTTCAAGAACTCGAAACCACCGTGCACTGGCCCCACGGTGGGTGCCAACTGTCGTGGAAAGGTCACGGCAGATGTCCTAGTGTGAGGACTTAGAGGTGGAACCATCGGAACTTGGTTAGCTTAAAGGGGTTAAACGGGACAAAGGACACGGGAGTTTATACTGGTTCGGCCCCTTGCGGTGAAGGTAAAGGCCTAGTCTAGTTTGGGGTGGTATTGCTAGGGTTTCGATGACCAGGGAGCGAATACGCTTGCCTGGCTCTCGATTGTTGTTTCTTGTCCTCGAACTGCCGCCGGGTCGTCCCTTTATATACAGAGGATGACGCCTAGTGGTCCACAGAGTCCCGGCCGGCTCATAAACATGTCCGGCTTGGTACCTGCTTTTCCTAACTTACAACACAAGTTACACGACTATGGCGGTTTACACAACATGGGCCCTAACCCGCCTTTGGGCTCTGGGCGTCCCTACTAAGTAAAACGCCATTTTCTTATGTTTTCATGTGCTTCATCATAGGTAAGTAACCATGAGTATAATCCGGCCCCTCCTGGGGGTTTATACTCAATAGTTACATCCCCAACAACGCCCATGGTGGTGAAGGAGTTTATCTGTCGCTGTGTCGCTCCTCTGCAACGCAATTCCCGGCTGCTGCGGACATATTCCGGTAGCCAGGACCACCTGAGGCTTCAGGTGCCCGATCTTGCCCACGAAGCGATGCGGACAGTTCTCAAGGTCCTGACAGGTGACCCCGCACCAGCCAGTATGTCGGAGGAGGGATGCCTCTTGTATTGCTGCTCGAACAAGGTGGATTTCGCGAAGCAGATGCCCCTCTTTGACGAGTGGGGGTTGCACCCGGTTGATCTTGGAGGGCACCTTGAGAGCCTCATCACCGTGGCCCCCTCTGTGTTGCTGGCGCCGAGCCCGCCCCGAGGACAGATGTGGAAGGGTGAGCGTCGACGAAAGCTGGCGGCACGGGCGTTGATGCCGCCCAAGTCTCCCGAGGCACCATCCTTGGGAGGCTGTTCTCCTCCTTCGGAAACAGCTTTTGAGGTGGCAATGCAATATGTTGCCCCTGGGGCCAAAGCCCCCGAGGCCTCCGCAGGTCCCCGCGAAGCGGAACCCAGCAACTCTCCTCAGCCTGCCGCTCCTGAGGCCGACTCCTCGGGTGCTGTGCTAGCCGCGCCTTGTGTTGGCCGCCATACCCAACGCCTCAGCCGACTTCGCTTGAACTTCGAGGCGCTCCGCAAGAGGAAGTGGTCCCCAAGCAGCACCTTCAGCCCGCTAAAGCACAGGAAGTACACCGCCATAGATGGGTAAGTACCTTGTTTTGCGATTCTTCGGGTGTCGCTTCTCCTCCTAACAGCGGCCTTCCAAGATCCCTTCTGCCAAGACCGTGAAGCCTAATGAGGAGAGGCCTTCTCCTGACTCGACTCCCCCACCAACCTTGAGCGTCCCGAGCCCCCAAGCTGCCCCGGGTGCGGAGTTGGCTGAAGAGGCAAGCCTGCCTGCCTGGCGTCTGGAGCCCATGCTCCTGCAAGTGGTGCTGCAGGCGTACCCAGGGCTCCTCCTCTTGTCGTGGGTGGCTGCTGGATGGCTTTGAGCTCGGGCTCCTCTTAAAGTAGCGGGCCTCCACCCACACGAGCCCCTTGCGAGGCCCAGGGTGCGCCAGCCCCTAGCCCCCAGCTTGCGGAGGATGAGCCACCTCTGATCCCACTAGAAGCTCCCGTTGTGGGGGTCGAACCCGGACATGAGCTTAGGTTCATGCACGAACGGGGCGTTGTCCACCGTGAGCTCTTTCAGGAAGTGATGAGCGCGATGAACCGGCTTGGAGGAGAGCTCGAGGATGTCGACGCAAGCCTCGAGGCCGAGGGCCTCCGACTGGTGAAGGAGTGGCATCGGCTGAAGGTGGCCATTAACCTTGGGTGTCACCAGCGCGAGCTTGACAATGTGAAGGCCGAAGCGTCTGAGGGAGTCCTGGACTAAGGGGTCCTCGGGCGTCCGGCCTGTTAGCCATGGGCCGGACTGATGGGTTGTGAAGATACGAAGACCGAAGACTGCACTGCACCCGTGTCCGGACGGACTCTCCTTGGCGTGGAAGGCAAGCTTGGCGATCAACCATGTAGATTCCTTTTTATGAACCGACTCCATGTAACCCTAGATCTCTCCGGTGTCTATATAAACTGGAGGGCGTAGTCCGGATAGGCGGATACTCATTATTGTAGTCATACAGGCTAGACTTCTAGGGTTTAGCCATTACGATCTCGTGGTAGATCAACTCTTGTAATACTCATATTCATCAAGATCAATCAAGCAGGAAGTAGGATACTACCTCCATAGAGAGGGTCCGAACCTGGGTAAACATTGTGTCCCCCGTCTCCTGTTACCATCGATCTTAGATGCACAGTTCGGGACCCCCTACCCGAGATCCGCCGGTTTTGACACCGACATTGGTGCTTTCATTGAGAGTTCCACTGTGCCGTCCTCAAAGAGGTTGATGGCTCCTTCAATTGTCCATAGCGACGCCGTCCCGGTGGAAACTTTCCTCCCTGGACAGATCTTCGTGTTTGGCGGCTTCATCAGGCCAATTAAGCAGCGTTTGGAGCAGATCAATAGCTACACCCCTGGCAATCAGTTCAGATTCGGAAGCTTGAACTACGTCGCGGACATTCGTGGAGACTTGATCTTTGATGGATTTGAGACCGCGGCGATCGCCCCCCTTCGCCCCGATGAGCATGGCTTAAACCTGTCATCGGACCGCATCCAGGAGATTGCTCGTGTAACTACTCTAGCCTTAGATCTGGAGCAGATCGCGTTACCCGAGATTGGGAGGCTCAACCCCATCACGGAGGCTACTTATTCTACAGTGTTGGAGCCGCACACAGATTCTGCTTTGCGTGGTATTTGCATCACCGGAACTTCGGGCTCGTCTCCGGCGATAAGTTCCGAACCCTGCGAGTCCGCGGATACCGAACCCGATCGGTTATCGATCTTCAAGTTCAGCACCGCAGACATCTTACAGTGCTCACCCATGGGCGATGTGCTAAACTCATTAAAAAACCTATCCTTGGTAGGTGACTTGTCGCCGAACTGTTTTTGGTTTGAACTAGCGGCTGAGGACGGAGAATTTTGCTTCCCACCCACCACCCACTTGATAGCCACTGTCGAGGACTCAACCGACACGCTTGATTATGATTCCGAAGACATCAACGGTATAGAAGACGATGCCGACAAAGAACAAGCGCAAAACCCACTATCGACTCAAAGCGGGGCCGCCACCTCCTGGTACTGAAGGAAATATGCCCTAGAGGCAATAATAAAGTTATTATTTATTTCCTTATTTCATGATAAATGTTTATTATTCATGCTAGAATTGTATTAACCGGAAACATAATACATGTGTGAATACATAGACAAACAGAGTGTCACTAGTATGCCTCTACTTGACTAGCTCGTTAATCAAAGATGGTTATGTTTCCTAACCATAGACATGAGTTGTCATTTGATTAATGGGATCACATCATTAGGAGAATGATCTGATTGACATGACCCATTCCGTTAGCCTAGCACTTGATCGCTTAGTGTGTTGCTATTGCTTTCTTCATGACTTATACATGTTCCTGTAACTATGAGATTATGCAACTCCTGTTTACGGAGGAACACTTTGGTGCTACCAAGCGTCACAATGAATCGGGTGATTATAAAGGAGTACTACAGGTGTCTCCAAAGGTACATGTTGGGTTGGCGATTTTGAGATTAGGTTTTGTCACTCCGATTGTCGGAGAGGTATCTCTGGGCCCTCTCGGTAATGCACATCATTATAAGCCTTGCAAGCAATGTGACCAATGAGTTGGTTACGGGATGATGCATTACGTGAGCGAGTAAAGAGACTTGCGGTGGCGAGATTGAACTAGGTATTGGATACCGACGATCGAATCTCGGGCAAGTAACATACCGATGACAAAGGGAACAACGTATGTTGTTATGCGGTTTGACCGATAAAGATCTTCGTAGAATATGTAGGAGCCAATATGGGCATCCAGGTCCCGCTATTGGTTATTGACCAAGAATAGTTCTAGGTCATGTCTACATAGTTCTCGAACCCGTAGGGTCCGCACGCTCAAGGTTTCGATGACAGTTATATTATGAGTTTATGAGTTTTGATGTACCGAAGGAGTTCGGAGTCCCGGATGAGATCGGGGACATGACGAGGAGTCTCGAAATGGTCGAGACGTAAAGATCGATATATTGGACGACTATATTCGGAGTTCGGAAAGGTTCCGAGTGATTCGGTATTTTTCGGAGTACCGGGAGTTACGGGAATACGGGGAAGAGTATTGGGCCTTAATGGGCCTTAGTGGGAAGGAGCCAGAGGAGGTGGCGCGCCCTCCCAAGCCCAGTCCGAGGTGGACAAGGGGTTTGGGCGCAGCCCACCTCTCCTTCCTTCTCCACTTCCCCCTTTCCCCCTTCTCCTAATTGGACTAGGAAAGAAGGAGTCCTACTCCCGGTGGGAGTAGGACTCCCCTGCGCCCCTCCTCCTAGGGCCGGCCTCCTCCTCCTCCCTCCTTTATATACGGGGCAAGGGGCACCCCATGACACACAAGTTGATCTACGGATCTTTCCTTAGCCGTGTCGGTGCCCCTTCCACCATATTCCACTTCGGTCATATCGTCATGAGCTTAGGCGAAGCCCTGCGCGGAGAAGTCATATCGTCGCGGAGCTTAAGCGAAGCCCTGCGTCGGTGGAGCATCAACATCGTCACCACGCCGTCGTCTTGACGGAACTCATCCCGACACTTTGCTGGATCGGAGTCCGGGGATCGTCATCGAGCTGAACGTGTGCAGAACTCGGAGGTGCCGTACGTTCGGTGCTTGGATCGGTCGGATCGTGAAGACGTACGACTACATCAACCGCGTTGTTATAACGCTTCCGCTTTCGGTCTACGAGGGTACGTGGACAGATACTCTCCCCTCTCGTTGCTATGCCATCACCATGGTCTTGCGTGTTCGTAGGAAATTTTTTGAAATTACTACGTTCCCCAACAGGTACAACGTGTATATGCTAGATACACACCAAACAGCTCACGACGATGACAAAAACACCTAGTTGAGGATAGACCTCCTAATACACAATCTACACACCGGTGCCCCCGACAACGCTCTAGGTCACGTCGCTCAAGAGAAAAATATACTGGCACCAGAGAAGACAACACTCTGGACAATGAAGGCCCTGTTGAGGAAGAATCCTAACAGGAGGAACAGGAGAGCGGGAAAGTTCGCTCTGATGAATACACCACATATGGAGACTCAGAGGACAGTAATTATCTTCCGCTATCCGAGGAAGAGGAGAGCCTCGGCATCGAGGATTTCATTGTGCCTGAGGAACCTCTCGAGCAGGAGCGCTTCAAGCACCGGCTAATAGCCACTGCAAGGAGCCTAAGAAAGAAGCAGATGCAACTTCAAGCAAGCCAAGATCTGCTTAACGATAGATGGACCGAGGTCCTGGCCACCAAAGAATTTGGCTCAGCCAAAAGCCACCCGAAGTATAAGTGGCTACCCGAGTGCGACGTCGAGGTGCTGGAGCCCGCACCATCATCGCACAATGCGGCAGGTTGGCCACAATTCGGTCTGGATAAAGCAGCAACTCAGGCCAAACGCCATGCCACCCCACCTCGTCGTAAAAGCAGGGCAGCTCGGGGGAATTCTCAAGACATCCAACAAGATTTGAATGGCAGAGCAAGACACGTAAGATCAATCCATAAATCCTGGGGACATGCCTTGACAGGCGATGACGGTTACCTATTCGGACGCAGCAAACCCAGCCACACTCGAGCTGAAAACCGCAAACGGAACCCACCGGAGGCACTTGACAGTGTGGCCCAACACAGAGGAGCCACACACCCTCTCTGCTTCACTAACGAGGTAATGGAGCATGAATTTCCAGACGGATTCAAACCCATTAACATCGAATCAAACAATGGAACAACAGATCCCGCGGTATTTATTGAGGATTTCCTCCTCCATATTCACATGGCTCGCGGAGACGACCTTCATGCCATTAAATACCTACCTCTAAATCTCAAAGGGCCAGCGCGATACTAGCTAAACAGTCTGCCGGAAAATTCTATCGGCAGCTGGGAAGATTTGGAGGGCGCCTTTCGAGACAACTTCCAAGGAACATGTGTCTGGCCACCGGATGCCGATGACTTAAGTCATATTATCCAGGAGCCTAGCGAATCGGCCAGGGAGCTCTAGACTAGGTTCTTAGTCAAAAAGAACCAAATTGTCGACTGTTCGGACGCGGAAGCCCTTGCAGCCTTCAAACATAGCGTCCGGGATGAATGGCTGGCACGCCACCTCGGCCAGGAAGGCCGGCAAGCTCAATGCCGAACACAAGGGAAGGAAGCCGCCAAGAGATAAGGATGAGGGAGCAGCTCACCAGCCAAACACCAGGGGCCAGAAGCAGTTCCCCTTAGAAATTCGACCACTCCCGGAATGGAAATAGTTGTTCAGCTTCCACCGCTTGCCTCTTATACCGGCAAGATATACGTCGCGCGTGCATCACTACGCACTCAAGATAACTTGGGCCTCGGCGGAAGCACAATGCGGACAACCCTGCAAGCATTCCTCTAATGTCTTTATCTGTTTTCTTTTTATCTCGTTCTCTATTATTTCTTAAAAACAGGTGACGAAAAGGACAACATCTACAACAGACTCTATCGGAGTTCCGATCCGTACACTCACCTAGGGGCTACTTCCGTAAAGGACTCCCGTCCCCGAGGACGGGAGACGCAGACGTGCGACAGGAGGTCCAAAGCAACTTTTTGTAGACCGCACTCTTTATTTTGAGCCTATAATATGCCTCTTTCCTACGTTCCCGACCCCGAACATGTCAAATAGCCGGTTCGTGGTTTTTCTAAATATGAATTTATCATTGGCATATCGCCCCGCTCCCAGTAAACATTATCCAAACTAATATTTCGTACCCTTTCAACAATGAGTACGGCCCTAACGGATGCTTTACAAATGCACCTCGGCATAACCTGCCAGGGGCTCGGTATGGGAACAAAGGAACCGCTAGCAAAGTCCGAACAACTCTATAGCGTACTTTGGCATCACGAAGTTTTGGCCTTATATGCATCAGCTCCGAATCATGTCTTGTGTCAATGGTTGGGTTGCCCGGCTCCTGTGCTTGCTACCCTACGTTCCCCTCTATCGGCTAGGGTAGTAAAGGGAGAACTACTGCGATTGTGCTTCCGGCTCACCTGGTTAAGCACCTCAGTAGAGAAAGCCGAAAACCGACTGTCATGATGCTACGCGAGCTGGTCAACCACTCGATGAATTATTGGAATCTGTCGCGATTCCTCCGTGTAACACGAAGGACCTCCTTTTCAGGTCATACATGTAACGCATCACCTTGGAATAAGTTGTATACATACCAGGGGCTATATCGTAGCCCCACGTATAAAACTCCTATGGTTAAGTGAACGTGTTAACGCCCTATAGTCTGATTGCCTGGTTCGCCGCATTATCACCTCCTTTATGGACCAAAATGTTGGATCAAGAGTGATTCTATGCTTTCTCCGAACACCCCCGTACTTCCTACGAGGGGGATGAAGCCGACGACTGGAAAACTTTCAGATTATATTAAAACCGCTGCACAGGAGGAGCACAAGCTTTCGAGCAAAACATCAAAACAGATCAATTATATAATTGTCTTTTACAACTCTACTACACCTGACTTGAACATTATGTTCTTTGAGCATTGACCCTCGATCAGGCGGGCGGCTTCCATGATGTCTTCAAAATAATGCTCCGGCTCATTACGGTCCTTGCCCTTGGGCAGACTCTTCGTCGCCACATCGACGGCCTTCATCTTCCCCCAGAATGTCTTGACTCGGGCAAAGGCCATCCGTGCACCTTCAATGCACGCCGACCGCTTCACAGCGTCGATACGTGGCACCGCATTGACGAGACGTCGCACCAAGCCAAAGTAGCTCTTTGAAATAGGCTCATTTGGCCATAACCGAATCATGACGTTCTTCATGGCGTTGCCGGATATCCTATGAAGTTCGGCCCATTGGGACATCTGTTCATTCAGCAACAGAGGGCGCTTTGATGCGCCAAATTATGACCAGAAGAGCTGCTCCGTTGCATACCCGTCTTGTGCTTGATAAAATTGCATCGCATCGGAAGAACTCTTCGGCAAGTCCAAAAATTCATCCGGAGAACTCCAGACATGGTTCAGCTGAGCATAGTCCGGGTCGCCGAACTTAGTCTGAAGCAAAAAAGGCTTACCGGCCGCTATCTCCTTAGCCTGCCGAATCTCCTCACGAGCTGCCCTGGATTCAGTCCTCGCTTCACTTGCCTCTTGTAAGGCCTTATCAAGCTCAGCCGTCTTGGCTTTATTTTCTTTCTCAAGATCTTCACAGCGGCTGGCAGCTCTTTTCGATTCGAGCGCCAATCCGGATATTTTCTCCTCATCTTGGCGCCGAGCTGCTTGTTCAGCTGTCAGATCAGCCGATGCCTTTTTGGCAGCCGCATTACTACACCAGGCCTGCTCCTTGGCCCGGGCTAGCTCCGCCCGAAGAGCCTCAACGGTGGCAGCACCATCTGCAATCATGCACATTTCAATTCTTTTCAGCGTCAGACTTCAACTATAAACTCGCTGGTGTAAGGAATGCTCGCAATATATACATTGCGAGTCGTCAAGACGTTTGTTGATCAGTGCAATGTTGCCCCCCGCCATATCCAGCTTTCGCTGCAGTTCGCCACGTCCATAGTTCGGGTCACCGCTGGGAGGGAGGCAGCGTGTATTCAAATTCAATCAAGGTTAGTACCTGAGCACATCTTTTCGATCCTCCGATCGCTTCCTTTGGAAAGGCAATCCGAGTCTCAGGGGCTACGTCTTATACAACAGGTGCATTCTGTCAATAAAGTTCAATTGGCAAAATTACATCACAAACCTCGAAACCTCTTAGAAGGCTCATGAAGGCCTTGTTCAATCCCCTCTGTGCGGATAGAACCTTCTCGACCACCGTAACCATTAAGGAACGATGCTCCTCTGAGGCAGACGCTTGACGTAGCATGTCTGTCATTGATTCCGGCACTCTCGGGTTTTCAGAAGTCGCAGCAGGAGTGCGTCCTTCCTTTAAAGGAATCCACTTATTCGTCTCCAGAGCCGTCTCCGGCTGTACGTCGGACAGCCCAGGGCCGTCGTTCTTGGCCCCCGAACCCTGTGCGTCAGAGGTACCACCTTCGGGTGAAGCCTTCTCTGTTCCCCACACTGCTTGCCGGCCGGGAGAAGCCCTCCGGGACGATACCTCAAAATCATCCACCCTGTTGCGCGAGGAGGTCGGAGAAGGCGTGCCGCTTTCCATCATCTCCGGAAGAAGATCTCCTGAGGATGAGGATGGTTCAGGAACATTGGGCATTAAGCTGCGAGGAGACGCATATATCGGATGGGTATTCGGCAATGGAAAGGGAATGAGGTATATTCAACACACACTGCTTCACTTACGGTTTGACCGGGGGTGTGTCCTCATCATAAAGCTGTACGACGACATCGCTTGACCGGCTCAAGACACCAGACAATGGCATCTTGTCTCTCTTGGAAGGCTTCCCCTCCTGGTCTTCGGAAGCGACCCTTTTCTTACCATGAGAAGACGGGACGTCCCACCTCTTCCGCACATTTTCCCTTGAGCAAAGGAGTTTTGGTTTCCCCTCTGACAACATTGTTTCCGCCCTTCTCCGCAGACACCTGGTATGGTGTCGGAGCCAGCATCCTCATTAGCAAGGCATTTGCTGAGTCTTCGGGAAGGGGTGTCGGACACCAAATTAATACCGCCTTCTTTATCTAGCCTGTACAGAGACGGATTGTTGAGTAAAATGTGTGCGGAGGTTGAATACTTACCGCAGTCTCCGAATGATTACAGTCGAGGCCGACATCTTCGATGGTGTCCGGCCATTGTTCTTGCTCCCCGAAATATAATTTCCACATTCCTTCGTGCGTAGTGCCGAAGAAGTGCTGAAGGGTCTGCTGCCCTTCTGGATTAAACTCCCACATACGGAGGGCCTGCCTCTGGCATGGCAGGGTCCGGCGGACTATCATTACTTGAACAACATTCACAAGATCGATGTCCTTCTCAATAAGGCTTCGGAGGCGACCCTGCAGAGTCAGCACTTCGCTGGCGGATCCCCAGTCCAATCCCTTATTGATCCATGAAGCAAGCTGAATTGGAGGACCGGGTCGGAATGCAGGCGTAGCCACCCACCTGGAGCCACGAGGCTCGTTGACATAGAACCACCCCTGCGGCCATAAATCGGAAGGCTCGGCGAGAAATCCTTCGAACCAAACCGCGCTGGCCAGCTTGCCTATTGTGGCGCTGCCGCACTCTACCTGCTCCCCCTCCGTCACCTGCAGCCTCACACCAAGGTCTTGAGCCACAAGCCAAAGTGCGGAGGAGTTCGGAGGAAGGCCTCACACGTGACGATAAATGTCGAGATGAGAAGAATGGAGTTCGGGTCTTTACATGAGCCCCCGGACGAAGGGGCTAAGCGCGAACCCTAACCCATGGAGGAAGTGGGACATGAATACCACCCTCTCGCAGGATCTGGGGGTAGGAATAACATGTCCCTTGGCGGGCAGCCAATGGAGGATTTCCGGGGTCAGATACCTCACTGCGCGAAGCTCTGCAATATCCTCCTCTGTGACAGAAGAGGCCACCTACCAGCCTTGGCGGCTGGATCCGGACATCATTGGAGGTGGTGGTGATTGGAACCCAAAGGTTGGAACTCGAGGATGCAAGGGTTGAGGAAGAAGCAAGCGTAAAGGGAAGGGACGGGTGTGTGTCCCTATATAAAGACCGCGAATATTGAGCGTCTCCTCCTGGGTCTCGAAACTTCCTTATCCTTAAGGAGTTGTGCCCACGGGACGGTTGGGTTACCCACGCCGTATTGATGAAAATCCCGTGAATAAGGGGACACGATCTCCGCTTTGACAAGACGTGCCAATAAAACCGCGTCTCAAGACGTCGGACGGCGGGCTAGCCAACGGTTCAAAATAATAACCGGGCAGGGGTGATATATGCCAGAAACAAGTTGACAGCAGATTAGACTCGTGGGATATTGTATTCTCTGCAGTTGTATGTGCAGGTCCGGATACAACCGTGACGTCCGAAGACTATTCTGGAGCTCGGAAGAAGGGAACCCGCCTTGCAATGCCGAAGACAAATCTGGACGCCCGACTCCTCGTCATTGAAGCCTGGTTCAGGGGCTACTGAGGGAGTCCTGGACTGAGGGAGCCATGGGCCGGACTGATGGGCTGTGAAGATACGAAGACCGAAGACTGCACCCGTGTCTGGACAGGACTCTCCTTGGCGTGGAAGGCAAGCTTGGCGATCAACCATGTAGATTCCTTTTTATGTAACCGACTCCATGTAACCCTAGATCTCTCCGGTATCTATATAAACCGGAGGACATAGTCCGGATAGGCGGATACTCATTATTGTAGTCATACCGGCTAGACTTCTAGGGTTTCGCCATTACGATCTCGTGGTAGATCAACTCTTGTAATACTCATATTCATCAAGATCAATCAAGCAGGAAGTAGAGAGGGTCCGAACCTGGGTAAACATTGTGTCATGTCCCCCGTCTCTTGTTACCATCGGTCTTAGACGCACAGTTCGGGACCCCCTACCCGAGATCTGTCGGTTTTGACACCGACAGCGTCTCTCACGGCCTCGCGTGAGGCCTGCTCCCAAGCTCTGGAAGAGGCCCGGGAGGCTGACCATCGCTGTGAGATCACAGAGAAGCGTGCGTGGGAGCTCCAAGCTTGAAGCACCTCCTTGGAGCAGCAAGTGGAGGTGCGCCAAGCCGCCCTTGCATTGTCGAGGGGGACGCCTGCTGAAGAGGAAGAAATCCGGAGGCGCGAAGAAGCACTGGCATAGGAAGCCGTGGAGCGCAGCCTTGAATTTGAGAGGTTGGAGACGAGGAAGCGTCTCATCGCTCAAGCAGAGGAGGCCACCAACGCATGCGCGAAGCGAGGATCCAGGAGGAGGTTGAGAGGGTGGCGAAGGCTCGCGCCGACCTCAATGGCAAGTACAATCTGAAGCTGCAACTTGTGGGGCTGAGGCTAAAGGCCGGACTTCTGCTCTTCGGTCGGGGCTGGCTGAGGCAGAGTGGCGTGAGCAAGCCACCTCCGCCGAGCTAACCGAGGCTGAGCAACATGAAAAAGCCGCTGCTGCCGCCCTGGTGGCCGTGCAGGCCAAACTGGCCTCCGCACGCGCCGAGCTACTCCTACTCCAACAACGAGTCGCTGCTGCAGAGTCTCTTGCGCAGGAGAGCAGGGAGGAGACGTGCCGCGGCTGATGCTGGAGCGCCTGCACGCCCCCATGCTTGAAGGCCTCAGGACTAGGGCCAATAATGTGCTGGGCGTCATCTGTGACGAGCATGCCCCTCACCCCCATGAGATAGACTATGCTAGCCATCTCCGCTTCTTCACTGACATGGTGACACGCCTGGAGAACCGATCGGCGAGGGCTCATGAGCTTGTTGAAGAGAGGAGTTGTGGCCTGCTCGGGCGCGCGTTCTCCCGAGTCTTCAGCGACCTTCAGAACATTGACGCCAACTTTGATTTTGACGTTGCCATCACCCCAGTACTGGAGGCCATCCGGGGCGACCTGGCGCACTGGGTGGAAGACAACGTGGACGCCTTGGTGAGGGCTTTTACTTCTGACGACGATGGGGTTGTGGTTGCGGCAGATGAAGGTGCCGTAGTTGACAACGGGGAGGGCGGCGCTGGTAATGTCGTTGACGCAGCAGGCGGCAGCGACAGCGACGCCAGCGATGCCAGCGACGCGCGTGAGGACGACCTAGAGGACGCGGCGAGCGACATGTCAGATTGAGTCCGTGTTTTCCTGTCTTGGGCCCTGTACGCAAAACATGGACGTGGCTCTGAAAGCTGTGAGAGAATTTTGGGGAGGGGGAGCCCCTCGTGTAAATGTAATCAAATTATTGCCTCTATTTGTCAGACCTAATGGCACAACACGTTTCCATAAGCCCGTGAGCCTCGCCATGGGCTTGTAGCTACGATTTACCTTGGTTCAGATGAGTTGAGTTCCGGACCGACTCATGAAGTCGTGAGCGTCTAGGAATCCTGTCGATCCGCCCTACAGGGCCTCGCGAGGAGTAGGTACAGGCACGCGTGGCGCGTGGTGCCGCCCAGCCCCTGCTCGCGAGGGGCTCTCAAAGGGGAGGCAGCAGGTGGAGGTCCAAATCAGGGCAAGGAACCAAATCATGAAAACCCGCTCGAATCGAGAAAAGACACCCCCAAGCATGCTGATAAAAATTCGAGTTCCAACTTAAATTCAGGACCCGAAAATGGGCTACAGAAAAAGAAGTTCCAAAGCAAATGGCCGCGTCCGGCGCCTAGTCTAGTCTTCAAGTCTTCTCACCAGCGCGGAGCTAAGTGCTGCCACTCGGCGTGTGAGGGAGCCCCCGAGGCCCAAGGGCGGCACTCCTCAGACTCCGGGGTGTGTACATCCCCACTTGTTATTACGTGAGAGTGTCACGGGCGGCGATCTTCACAAGCATGAGCCTTACTTCATATCGCCAGGCAAGGGCTCCGCCTTGCGCCACCCTCGACCACCGTTGGGGCGTCTGGAAACCTGGACGAGACCAACAGGGCAGAGGGAACGCCTGCGGTGCCCTCGGCGACCACGGGTCCTCTGCCGGGGGAAGGCTCGTGAGCGCCTCCCCGGCAGAGGGCCTACCTCCGGGTGACGCCCCTCTCCACGCAATGCGGGAGGGGCCATGCTCCTAACTTCTTCCCTGCAGCCCCCAATGTGCTCCTCCTGGTGGCAAGGGGCTGCTATGCTTGGGCAGCCGTCTGCTGCTGTGACCTGATCCACCTGAGACCCATGGTTAGCGTAAGCTTGTTCTTGAGGAATCAGTGCTACCCTGTAGTTGTTGTCGTTGGCGTGGTCGGCGTGACTCCTGGGTGGCTCCTGGAAGGCCTCAACCTCTAGTGCTCCCTCCTTCCAGCCTAGCTCGAAGAATGACCCGGGGTCGTTGTCGGTGTCAAAACCGACGGATCTCGGGTAGGGGGTCCCGAACTGTGCGTCTAGGCGGATGGTAACAGGAGACAAGGGACACGATGTTCTTACCCAGGTTTGGGCCCTCTCGATGGAGGTAAAACCCTACTCCTGCTTGATTGATATTGATGATATGGGTAGTACAAGAGTAGATCTACCACGAGATCAAGGAGGCTAAACCCTAGAAGCTAGCCTATGGTATGGTTGTTGTTATGTCCTACGGACTAAAACCCTCCGGTTTATAGACACCTTTGGAGGGGCTAGGGTTCTACGTAGTCGGTTACAATGGTAGGAGATCTACATATCCAGACGCCAAGCTTGCCTTCCACGAAGGAAAGTCCCATCCGAACACGGACGAAGTCTTCAATCTTGTATCTTCATAGTCTTGGAGTCCGGCCGATGATGATAGTTCGCTATCCGGACACCCCTAATCCGGACTCCTCAAGAGCCCTGAACCAGGCTTCAATGATGATGAGTCCGGCGCATATTGTCTTCGGCATTGCAAGGCGGGTTCCTCCTCCGAATAATTTATAGAAGACTGTGAACACCAGGATAGTGTCTGGCTCTGCAAAATAAATTCCACATACCACCGAAGAGAGAATAATATTTACACAAGTTCAATCTGCTGACGTATTTTGTGGTGTGACGTCACACCACAACCAAGCCTTTACTCGAATCGTTTTGGTTATACCACCTCAGCGCGTTTAGCGAAGCGGTTTCCTTGGCACGTCTTGTCGAAGCAGAGATCGTGTTCCCTTATTCCGGGATTCCCATCAATACGAACGTGGGTAACCCAACCGCGCCATTGATTGCGACGCTCGGGAGATAAGCGAGTTTTACCAGGCCAGTGGGGACGCATAGTTTTCGTCCGCCCATATATAAGGGGATAAGGATCCACCTTTTCACCTACACCTTCTTCCTCCTTTGCTTATCCATCTCTGCGTGCTCGAGCTCCAGCGCCCAAGTCCGCACATCTCACCTCGACCTTCTCCAGCAATGTCCGGAGCGGGAGGCAAGTGGATGGCCTCCTCCGTTACGGAGGGGCACATCAAGAAGCTGTGCAACATCGGATATCTGTCTAGCGACATCACGCACCGGCTCCCCAATGAGGGGCAGCTCATCCCCACCCCCGGGCCCCATGAGAGGGTGGTATTCCTTCCCCATTTCCTCCGCGGGCTGGGCTTCCCACTCCACCCCTTTGTCCGGGGGCTCATGTTCTACTACGGCCTGGATTTCCATGATCTGGCCCCGAATTTCATCCTCAACATCTCGGCGTTTATCGTCGTGTGCGAGGCCTTCCTCTACATCCAGCCCCACTTCGACTTGTGGCTCAAGACCTTCAATGTCAAGCCGAAGATTGTGAAGGGCAGCCAAGCGGAGTGCGGAGGCGCCATGGTGGGAAAAATGCCCAATGTCACTTGGCTCGAGGGCGCCTTCGTGGAAACCATCAAAGGGTGGCAATCGGGGTGGTTCTACATCACCGAGCCGCGTGACCCCAAATGGGCAGCGGCCCCCGAATTCAGATCTGGCATCCCCATGCGGCTCACCTCCTGGAAAGAGAAGGGCCTGCTATGGGGTAGTTCTGAAGAGCTGACCGGACTCCAGTCCTGTCTCCAAACCCTGGTGAACAAGAAGCTCAAACTTGTCAACGTGATCCAGGTCATGCTCGTCCGCCGGATTCTCCCCTGCCAACAACGGGACTTCAATTTGTGGGAGTTTGATCTAGCACAGCACTGGACCTTGAGCGGGCTCTTCGACACTACGTACGAAGATGCCTGGAGGGTGCTGTTCAAGGGTGCCGAAGCTCCCGCATCCGCTACCGAAGATCGCGGATTCAGCTCGCAGCGTCCGACTGGCGAGGTAAGCCATGTTATGTAACGCCCCCGATGCGGCTATATCTCCCACGTGTCGAGGCACGACTTAGAGGCATAACCGCATTGAAAGCAATGTCGCAAGTGAGGTAATCTTCACACAACCCATGTAATAATTAAGGGAAAGATACAAAGTTGGTAATCAGAGCCTTCCCCGACTTAGGAGCCCCCTACTTGATTGTTTGCTGACGTTGTTGAGTCTAGAATGGAAAATGTTTTGAGTCTTAGGATTATATATATCGGAGAGTAGGATTCTTTTTACTTCCCAGTCCCTTCATCGCTCTGTGAGGTATCCTGACGTAGAGTTTTGACTCTTCTCTTCTCAAATTTCACTAAAAAATTTTTTTTAGGATCACGTGGGTATCTTGGAATCGTTCCGATGGTTTTGTGACGAGAACATTGTTCTTGGTGCCTCGACATTTAGGGGTTGTGGCAGTGTCCGGGAGTTGAGCTCCGAGGTGTTGTCGCCACAATTTTATCGTTGCGATTCGGAATACCTGAGTTTTGCCGACATCGAAATCTCTTTTGTGCAGCTTGTTGGTGAGATAACCCGATAGCCCGATCTTGTGGCGAAAAGGGAGTATTGCCATGACTTGCATAACGGATGTTTTTCAAGGTCGAGGTACCACGATTTCGAGGATTTCTTGGTTATGTGTTGACGGATGGATACAATTTGGATCTAGGTATTGTTAGTTTGGGTGATATATTTTGTGTCCCTGTATCCCCAACACCAGATTGCATAACCAGAAAGTTTCGGGAGTTTATAGGTGGGAATTCTAGTAGCTTACAGGATATTCTTTCCGATAGATGTATGATTTGAGATTGGGGTTCAACGTCTAGTGGTCCGCCCATTCACGGTCGATTTACAGTGGTCGCGAGACGTCTTAAAGAATCCTTGGCTATGCTGATTCGGGGACGTCTTGTTAGTCATTCGTGACGTCCGCTATACGTCGTGTCCGTGTGGGCCCCACCACGAACACTTTGAGCGAAATCTCTATCATGTGTTTGTTCCGGCTCATTCTAGAAGCCAACCTTTTGTTTTCAGTTGTGATATTCGATTTGTTTCTAAGACAGATGTTGTTTCCATATCTTTATCTAAGTGGCTTCTCACCTTAATGGATGTGTGATGATTAACTTTGGAATTCATTCGTTCATTCTTGTTGAATGTTTATTGTGAAGACTATATGTTGCAATTTCTATCCGTTGATTCTACTTATCAATTTGTCTATCAAAGGACTAACGGATGTCACCCTCTTGAGGATGGCTCCGCCAACGCGTCTCGAATCCGGATCGCAATGATGGGGATCATCGAATCCTCCACCTCCACCTCCACCTCCGCCTCCGAGGCACGGCAAGCTATCATGGCAGCCACCAATGCCAATGCTCGAGATGATTTTGCAGCTCTTGCAAGAACGTACTCGGGGCAAGGCAATCAAGGCAATCAAGGTCAAGGCAACAATCAGCCACACTTTGCTACTCTCAGTCAGTTCCTCGCTAATCAGCCGAAGTCTTTCAGTTTCTGTGTTGAGGCAACAGACGCTGATGATTGGTTAGTGGATATCTGCAAGCACTTTGATCAGTAGCAATGTCGGACACGAGGACTTTGTCAAGTTTGCATCGTTTCAACTCAAGGATCAAGCTCTTTGAGTGGTTCCGACAATACAAAGATTCCAGAGGAGGTCGTGTCATTACTCAGGATGAGTTCCGCCGTGATTTCGAGCTCATCACATTCAAGAGTGTTGTTGAGAGCAAGCGTGAGGAGTTCCGCAATCTCAAGCAGGGCAACATGTCTGTCTATCAATACAATATCCAGTTCCAGAAGCTCGCTCGTTTTGCTAAGCAAGATGTACCTGATGAAAGGAGTATGATCTATCAGTTCAGAGGTGGTCTGAGAGAAGATCTGCAATTACCTCTTGTGCTGTTTGAGCCAGATAAGTATGATGATTTCTACAACATGGCTCTCAAGCAAGAAGCGGCTCAGCTCAAATGCGAGGCTTCTAAGAAGAGAATCGGACGCAGATTCAGTCCTCCTCGTCCTCTCAAGTGGCAGCCAAGCAGCAGAAGTTTTACTGCCCCTCCTCCGTTCCATCGGCCTTACCAGCGGAGAAGAACTCAGGTGGCCGTGGATCTTCCCACCCACCCAACCCAAGCTATCGTAACAAGTCTAATTCTCAAGCTCCAAGGTCAAGTGCTCCTTACCACCGTCCGCTCTCGAGGTCACTTGCAACAAGTGTCGCAGAAGGGCCACTATGTGAACAAGTGCTTCAACCAGAGGCGCCTTCCGCCTCCTCCTCCGTGAAATCTTCCAGCAATGCACGGTGGTCAAGCATAATCCAAAGTTTGCCAAGGTCAATATGATGAATGCAGCTCAGCAGAGGATTCTTCAGATGTGCTAATGGGTAATCTTCTTGTTAATGATATTCTGCAAAAGTTCTTTTTGACTTGGTGCATCGCATTGTTTCATGTCGAGACCGTTTTTGCCAAGCATGATTTCACTTCGAATTTCGGCTAAACCTCTAGCAATTGTTTCCCGGGCAAGCATATGAGTTCTAGCCTGGTGGTTCCTAATGTCGGTATCAAGATGGGCGATTATAGATTTCTTTCTAAACCAATTGGTTCTTGGTGACTCGGATATTGATCTTATTCTCGGAATGGATGGCTTTATCAGACAAAGCTCAGCTTGATTGTGCTGCGTGGAAATTCAATTGACTCACTCTTCTAATGATGTGATCATCTATGCCTCTCGTGATGAAACTATTCGGTTGTTTTCTCTCAATGAGAAGGGCGAATTGAATGCCATCTCTCGATTCAATCGCTTGTGAGTACCAAGATGTCTTTCCGTAAGAGCTTCGGGTATGCCTCCTCATCGGCCGCTTGAGTTAGATTATCGATCTTGAGCACGGCATCGAACCCGCTTGCAAGCGCCCATACAAGCTTGGACCTGATGAGCTGAAGGAATTGAAGAAGCAGCTCGATGAACAAGAGCGTCTGGTTTGATCGGACCGAAGTTCATCTCCTTGGGGTTGTGGTGTTCTTTTGTCCGAAGAAGGATGGCACGGACCGACTTTGCGCCGATTACCGTCCATTGAATAAGAAGACAATCAAGAACAAGTATCCACTTCCCAACATCAATGAGCTTTTCGAGCAACTCAAAGGTGCTACAAGTGTTCTCCAAGCTTGACCTTCGTATGGGGTATCATCGATTCGCATTCGTGAACAAGATATTCCCAAGACAGATTGAGAACAAGCTTTGGTTCTTATGAATATCTTGTCATGTCTTTCGGCCTCGTCAATGCTCCTCCAACATTCTCTCGGATGATGAACTTCATTTTCAACCCCTACACCAATGAATTCGTCTTGGTCTATCTTGATGATATTTTGGTCTTCTCCAAGAATAAGAAGGATCATGCCAAACATTTGCGATTGGTGCTGGACAAGCTCAGAGAGTACCAATTCTATGCTAAGTTCTCCAAGTGTGAATTTTGGCTTGATGAAGTGCTTTATCTTGGTCATATCATCTCTGCCAAGGGCATCGCTGTTGATCCCGAGAAGGTGTCCGCAATTGTGAATTGGGAACCTCCTCAGAATGTCAAGCAGCTCCGCAGCTTTCTTGGTCTTGCAAGCTATTGCCGAAGATTCGTTGAGAACTTCTCCAAGATTGCAAAGCCTCTTTCCAACCTTCTCCAGAAGCATGTGAAGTATGTCTGGTCGCCCGAGTGTGACGTTGCTTTCAATACCCTCAAAGAGAAACTCGTCACAGCTCCTGTTCTAACTCCTCCTGATGAATCCAAGCCATATGAAGTTTTCTGTGATGCTTCTCTTCAAGGTCTCGGTGCTGTGTTAATGCAAGAGAAGAGAGTTGTGGCTTATACCTCTCGCTTGATTGAAGCCCAACGAGAAGAACTACCCCACTCACGATCTTGAGTTGGCGGCAGTTGTTCATGCATTGATTACGTGGAGACATCTCTTGTTGGGAAGGAAAGTGGACATTTTCACTGATCACAAGAGTCTCAAGTACATCTTCACTCAGCCTAACCTCAACCTCGAGCGAGACTCGATGGGTGAAATGATTCAAGAGTACAACCCAAGTATTGAGTATACTCCGGCAAAGCCAATGTCATTGCAGATGCTTTGAGCAGGAAAGCTTATTGCAACAGCCTAATCCTCAAGCCTTTTCAGCGGATCTCGTGAATCTTTCCATAAGCTGAATCTTCAAGTTGTTCCTCAAGGCTTTCTTGCCAACCTCATAGTCTCTCCTACTTTGGAAGATCAGATTCGTGAGGCTCAACTTCGGATACCATGGTGAAGAAAGTGAAGCGTGGTATCGACAAGGGCATTTCCAAGTACAAGTGCTTCGCGTTGATGACAAAGACACTCTGTTCTTTGAGGACCGGATTGTGGTTCCTAAGGGTGATCTGAGAAAAGTCATTATGAGCGAGGCTCACAATTCGCTTCTATCCATTCATCCCGAAGTGCGAAGATGTACCATGATCTCAAGCAGTCATATTGGTGGACTCGAATGAAGCGAGAATTGCTCAATTCGTGAATGAGTGTGATGTCTGCAGAAGAGTGAAAGAGAACACCAAAGACCAGCTGGTCTCCTTCAACCTCTTGCTATTCCTGAATGGAAGTTTGATCATATTGAAATGGACTTCGTGACTGGCTTTCCAAAGTCCAAGCGTGGAAATGATGCTATCTTCGTTGTCATTGACAAGCTTACTAAAGTGGCTCATTTTCTTCCTATCAAAGAATCCATCACGCAGCTCGGTTAGCAGAGCTATACACCTCCTGTGGATTGTCTCCTTGCACGGCATTCCACAAGTGATCTCTTGGACCGTGGCAGCATCTTTACCTCCAAGTTCGGGATTCTTTTGAGAAGGCCATGGGCACCAACATTCGCTTTCAAGACAGCTTTCCATCCTCAAACAAGTGGCCAAGTTGAGCGAGTTAATCAAATCCTTGAAGATATGCTCGTGGCTTGTGTCATTTCTTTCGGTATGAAGTGGGAAGATTGTCTTCCTTATGCCGAAGTTCTCTTACAACAACAGCTTCCAAGCGAGTTGGGCAAGGCCCCATTCGAAATTTATATGGCGAAAGTGCCGTACTTCTCTCAATTGGTCTCGAGACATGTGAACGCCAACTTCTTGGCAATGACTTGATCACGTATGTAAGAAATGTGCCAAGTCATTCGTGAGAATCTCAAAGCCGCAATCGCGCCGTAAGAGCTATTATGATGATAAGCACCGTGATGTGACTTTTGAAATCGGAGACCATGTCTACCTCCGCGTCTCTCAATGAAAGGTACTCGCCGCCCGGTATCAAAGGGAAGCTTGCCCCTAGATACGTGGGTCCTTTCAAGATCATTGGGAAAAGAGGCGATCTCGCCTATCAACTTGAGCTTCCATCCAACTTTGCAAACGCACGATGTGTTCCACGTGTCACAGCTTCGCAAGTGCTTCAAGACTCGAACGCACTATCAACTTCAAGAGATTGACCTTCAAGAAGATCTCTTATCGTGAGCACCCCTGCTATTCTTGAAGAAACCGAGCGCAAGACTCGCAACAAGTCAATCAAATTCCTGAAAGTGAAGTGGTCACACCATTCCGACCGAGAAGCTACCTGGGAGCGCGAGGATCACCTCCGTTCTGAGTATCCGGAGTTCTTTCAGTCCTAGATCTCGGGACGAGATCCTCTTGTAGTGGTGGAGTGTTGTAACACCCTGGATGTAAACTTTCCCTTTTGGGCAATATATCTATTTGACCTCATCCAAGTCTTGTGGGTTCTTGTCATGCTTGGCCTCATGTTGTTTGGTTATGTGGGTTTTCTTTTTCTTTGTTTTGCTTTTACCATATTGCATTTGTGCCTCTTGTCATCTTGCATTCCCTTCTTATCATGTGGTTGTGTTGTTCTCTTACATGTCATGTGGTGGCATGTTTCTTTCTCAACTTGCATGACCATTTCCTCTTTCCCTCTCCTTCTTTCCTTTTCAAGGACTTTATAATTCCCTCTCTCAATTAATGTTCATCTTCTCCCTAAAAATCTTGCTCTTTGCACAAAAACCTCTCTGCCAAAAATCTCTTCATTTGAAGTTGTTATGGTCAGGTTCAAAAATGGCACAAGTTTGAAATATTTCCAAACTTGCATTATTTTTCTACCTCTAAAAATGTCCATTACAATTTATTTAAATTGTGGAGAATTCCAGGAGTGTGGGGATATTTTCCTTTCACTCAAACTCTTTTCTTTTCTTTCTGTACTTTCTTTTCTCTCCCTTTTGAATTTTTAAAAGGAAAAGAAAAGGAGGCAGCAGCAGCAGGGCAGCCCAGAGTTTTCCTCTCCACTGGCTCCGCCTCCCGAGCCGCCCAACTTTCCTCAGCCTCAGCAGCCAGGGAGCAGCGCGCCAGCCCGCTCGCCTCTCCTCCTGCTTTCACAAGCGCCCACAGGCCGCATCTACCCCCGCTGGATCCCGGCCCACGCAGGCCGGGTCCCCGGCAGCGACAGGCAGCCTCCTCACCCACCTTTTCCCTCTCCTCTCGCCATCGCCATGGGGACCCCGAGCACGGGGAGCGTGAGCTCGCCCCGTCGCCCTAGCCCCCTTCTTATCCCCTCTCCGCGTCAAACCGCACCCTAGGGTTTCCCTCTCCCTCTCGCCGCCGCCAGTAAGAAACCACCCGATTCGCCGCCCGCCCCAGCGCGATCCGGGAGCGCCTCGTCGCCGGGCGTGCTCTCCGGCCACCCCAAATCTGCGGCCCGTGTCTACCTTCATCCTCATCGTCGACTTCGTCCACGACGTCGACTACGGGGGCCCGGATCGCCAAGTTCGCCGACGCCCTGCTCTGTCTTCTTCTCGGCCAGGAAATCCGGCGAGGTTCAGAGCACGATCTCGTCGCCGTCAGCCCGTCTCCGTCGCCGATCTCTTGTCCTAGGGTAAGGAGGTATACCCTACTCCCTCCCTGCTCCTCCCTGTCGCCGTTAGTTCACCATAGCGCAGATCTCCGGCCCGTGGTCTTATCGCGCCCGGCGTGCTCCGGCGTGTTTGTATTTTGGGTTCAGAGTAGTGCAACCGCGCGGGTATGCCGCTAGCCCCGCTCGGGCTTGCCCCCTCAAGATCCCGTGGTGCCCCCCTCGTGCGTGCCCGTCGTGTCCAAGGGCACAGGCCACCGTAGGCGCAGTTGGCCTCGCCGGAGTCGGCGTCCCGTTTCTGTCCTCAGATCGGGGCCTGGTAGTTAGTCAAGTGGGCAGCGTCCTGGATCCTACCGAACCCCCTACCCTAGCCGAGCTGGTTGACCCCCCGCTCTCTCACCGCGGCGACCTGGGTTCGAACCCCAGGCGCGCCTCCCCCCTTTTTATTTCCTGTTTTTCGCGCTTTCTCCGGTTCGGCTCTGCAGCAGTAGAAGCAGTTAAACCCGAGGCCTTTCCTCTGTCGATCACGCCGCGCCTAGCCCGGTGGTAGCAGATGCAGGTTTCAACGGGAGACCGGTTCAATCCCCGAGGCTGGATTTTCTTCCCCTTTTACACCATTTTACTGTCTCTATGATTGGGGCCATCCTGTCACCTCTCGGCGCCTCCCCATATGCATATTTTTTTTCTTTTACCCCACGTTTCCATTTTCAGCTTTGATTCCTTTCTGTTTTAGGCAAGTCCATTTCTGGACATTTCCAAATCTGGAAATTGCCATTTCTGCTAACTTCCATATTAGGCAGGTTTTAACTTAATGCTTTTGTGATGATTTCTCTACGGTAACCCTAACATATTATATATGTTTTTGGGGTAGAAAAATCCCACCAACTCAGTGGTGGCATTAGTTTCTGCATTTGGGCAAGTTTATGTTCATGTCTTTTTGCATCATGGTTATGTGTTATTTTCATTGGACTTATTTCATTGCTTTATGCTATGAGGTAGTTTGCACACGTGCATGGTTTTTGTGCATCATGCTGTTATGTGGGTTTTCTCACCCTTCTTGTTTTGCCCGCCATATCCAACCCGTGCATCCGTTTCCGGTGATCTCCATATCGATTCCTAACGAAATCATCTCATCTTTCCGATGGCATGCTTGGTTTGCCAAGATGATGCCTAGTCTTTCATTTACCTTCCGGAGCGCACCTAAGCATTGCATATCCCATCATGCATATCATGTCATGTTTTGCATCATGTTGATTGTGCATTGCACCGTGATTTATTGTGGACCCTTTGTCTGTGTTGTTGCTTTGGGTAGAGCCGGGAGACGAGTACGTGAACGAGGAGCCTGTTGAGAACGTTTTCGAGGATCAAGCTTTCGACAACTCTGAGAACATTGCAGGCAAGATGACCATACCCTCGAAATCACTTCTATCTTTGCTTGCTAGATGCTCGCTCTTTTGCTATGCCTATGCTACGATGCCTACCACTTGCTATATCATGCCACCCATATTGCCATGTCAGCCTCTAACCATCCTTTCCTAGCAAACCGTTGATTGGCTATGTTACCGCGTTGCTCAGCCCTCTTATAGCGTTGCTAGTTGCAGGTGAAGTTGAAGTTTGTTCCTTGTTGGAACATGGAGATGTTGTTCCTTGTTGGAACATGTTTACTTGTTGGGGATATCACAATATATATCTGCTATATTTTAATACATCTATATACTTGGTAAAGGGTGGAAGGCTCGGCCTTATGCCCGTGTTTTGTTCCACTCTTGCCACCCTAGTTTCCGTCATACCGGTGTTATGTTCCTTGATTTTATGCTCCTTACGGTTGGGTGATTTATGGGACCCCTTGACAGTTCGCTTTGAATAAGACTCGCCCAAGAAGGCCCAACTTTGGTTTTACCATTTGCCACCTAAGCCTTTTCCCCGGTTTTCGCGAGCCCGAGGGTCATCTTTATTTTAACCCCGGACGGTGCTCTTCGAGTGCTGGCCAAACCGGCAGATCATGGGCCACCTCGGGCAACTCGAGGGCTGGTTTTACTCAGTGGCTGACCTATCCGGTGTGCCACGAGAACGAGATATGTGCAGCTCCTATCGGGATTTGTCGGCACAATCGGGTGGCTTTGCTGGTCTTGTTTTATTGCTGTCGAAATGTCTTGTAGTCCGGGATTCGAGATTGATCGGGTCTTCCGGTAGAAGGAATAATCCTTCGTTGACCGTGAGAGCTTATAATGGGCTGTTGGGACACCCTCGCAGGTAATATCTTTCAAAGCCGTGCCCGCGGTTATGAGGCAGATGGGAATTTGTTAATGTCGGTTGTAGAAAACCTAAAGTTGACCTCAATTAAAATACACATCAACGCGTGTGTAACCGTGATGGTCTCTTCTCGGAGTCCGGGAAGTGAACAGTGTTGGAGTTATGTCCGACGTAAGTAGTTCAGGATCACTTCTTGATCACTACTAGTTTCACGACCGTGCTTTGCTTCTCTTCTCACTCTCTTTTGCTTGGTAGCCACCATATATGCTAGTCTTGCTGCAGCTCCACTTTACTACCTGTCCTTCCTATAAGCTTAAATAGTCTTGATCTCATGGTGTGAGATTGCTGAGTCCCCGTGACTCACAGATACTTCAAAACAGTTGCAGGTTCGATGAGGCGGTGCAGGTGATTCAACCGAGCTCAAGTGGGAGTTCGACGAGGAACGTGGTCGTTACTATGTGTCGTTTCCGGATGATCGATAGTGGTGCCCAGGTTGGGACGATTCGGGATCCGTGTTAGCATTTGGGGTATCTTCTTTCATTTTGGTTCCGTAGTCGGACCTTGAGTGTACTCAATGATGAATGTTTATTTATGTCTTGTGTGAAGTGGCGACTGTAAGCCAACTATGTATCTTTCCCTTAATTATTACATGGGTTGTGTGAAGATTACCTCACTTGCGACATTGCTTTCAATGCGGTTATGCCTCTAAGTCGTGCCTCGACACGTGGGAGATATAGCCGCATCGGGGGCGTTACATGTTATCCTTTATGGGACACTTGCTTTTCATGTTTTGACTTTATGCGGGATCTAAACTCCCAACACCTTTAACAGGCTTGGCAGGCGACGTCCGGACAGGTTAACTGTCCGGCTCCCCTTCCAGAAGATCCAGCGGATGCCCGTTTGACAGGGCTGCTGGTCCCGGCACTTTATGTAGTGCCGGAGAAGAAGGCCAAGAAGAAGGCCACGGGAACCCGAAGGAGTTCCCGGCGTCAGGTGGTATCGGACTCATCGTCCGATGAATCCGAGGCAGACTCCTCCCACGAGGACGAGGAGGAGAAGAAAGAGGCCTCTCCCCCAGCGGGGGGAGGGAAGAAGAGGAAGGCCTCCCCAACGAGGGAGACCGAAGGGTCCAAGAAGGGAAGGACCCTTCCCCCGGACTGTTCCGCCAACGTCGGCGACGGCGACGAGGAGTGGCCCTCAAGGGCCAAGCCCCTGGCGAGATCGTAAGTGTCCAGACTCCCGAATAACTTCATGATTTTTCTTTTCGCCACACGGTGTCTTTCTAATGCCGCATACAACCCTGCAGTCCGCCCAGGGATGATCTTCTCACTTCGTCGAGCGGGTCCTTGGGTACGTCGGATGTGGATAGTACTTCACTTCCGACCGCCTCCACCCCCCGTGACGCCGACGACGCTGAGGTGGGATCCCAGAGAGGGACCCACCCGGAGGAGGAGGCCGCGGAGGTGCCACAGGGCAACCTCCCGGACTTAATACCGGACTCCGCACCAGAACCTGAAGTGGTTCCGGAGTCCGGCAGGCGGCCCCTTCATAAGAAGGGCAAGACTGTGATGCCAGCGGCCTCCGTCCAACCAGAGGCACCGGATAACTTGCTGGAGGCGCTCAACGGCGCTTCCATTGAAGAGGAACACCGCACTGTCATGAGTGCGGTGATTCAGAAGGTTCAGCTCGCCAAAAGCGGGCTGACCGAAGCCTGCAGCAGCCTTCTAACAGGCTTTGAGGTAAGAATTTTAATATATGTAAAATAGTACCGCATAGACAATAGCCCCTGATGCTCGGTTCGGTGTTCAGAAAGAAAAACCGGACGGAGGATCTAGAAAGATATACGCAGGAGTCTTAAAAAATATGTCAATATGGGAATGCAGGCTGCGCTGCTGACCTCTGCCACACTGACTGCGGAGGTCAATGCTTTGAAGCAAAGCCTCGAGCGGTCTGAGAACGAGCTCGGTCGTGCCAAGAAGCAGCTCGAGGACAAGGAAGGTGAGTAACACCTTATTAAAGTTGTACCTTACAGAAAAGGATTTGGTTGCAAGAGGAATGACAAGGATAACGTGGGTACTCCAGGGGCCACGAACGAGGTGGCGACCCTGAAGGAGGCGGTGTCCGCAGCCGAACGTAATGCGGCCGCGGAGCATGCTGGGCGAGATAAGCAGGAGGCGCGGGTGGCGGAGGTATAGCAAGAGCTCCAGGCTCTCGTGGAAAAACATGAGAGTTTGGAGCGCGACTCGAAGACTCGAGAGTCCGAGCTTGCATCGGCTCTTGAGAGTGCCAAAGCCGCTAAGGCCGAAGCCCACAAGGCCCTCTAGGAAATCGAGGCGTTGAAGAAAATAGCGGCAGGTAAGGCATTTTTCATGCAAAGCAAGCATGTGAATGTGAATTACCTATTACTTACCCGAATTCGGAGCTCTCCAGGAGCATTCACAGATCTGCCCTGCAGCGTGTCCGATGCTGCCGCTTTCTATAGGGCCGAGGAGGGGAGCTCGGCGGAGAAGGTCTTCTTGTCTCAGTATGCTGAGGCCGGACATCCGGTGCCCCTTAGCGACCAGCTGAAGCAGATGGTCGAGCTCCACAAGGTGGCCGAACAGGCCATGAAGGGCCTCATAGTTCGGCTGTGGCCCACGGAGGCCATGCCTGGGAGCTACTTTCCACTTGGCGCGGCTGGTGGATGCTTGTCCATGGGTTGAAGTCATCAAGCACTCCGCCTGCATTGAAGGTGCCCGCCGGGCCCTTGCCCGTGCTAAGGTGCACTGGGGCAAGACGGACGCTGAGAAGCTTGTGATGGACGCGCCACCGCCGGGCAAGGAGTATCGCACGCCCGAGATGTATTATAAGGGTGTCCTGAAGGGTGCCCGCATTATTGCGGGTGAGTGCTCCAAAGATGTAATATTTGAGTAGACTCGCATTTTGTTATCCTGTGCGCTGAAAACTTTGTTCATATGCGCTAAGCAACACTTGTTAATTTAAAATATTACCTTATGTGCGGCCGTTTATCAAATCTGAGAGATGGCAAGTCGTCGGCTTCAGCCCCCATGCCACGAGTGCTGGGGTGTTCGGGATAAATTTGAGCACTCTTGTTCCCATTTTTGGGTCCATCTAGGGAGGCGCTCAACACAACGAACGAGGCAACCGGACTTATAATGCTTGAACACTCTCACTTAGCCATAGAATTCTATAATTTTAAATTTAGGCGAAGCCCCTAGTGTTCGGAAGGCCGAATTCGGGGCGCTATCCACGCCTAGGCCGGACAAAGCCGGTTCCTCGCTCTAGGCGGCATAAGTCTTTAGGGAATCGAGAAAACCTCTCAAACAACGACCGGCTCTCGCCTCATCATGACAGTCAGTTTTAGCTTTCTCCACTAAGGCGCTCGCCCAGCTCAACTGGGGCGCAATCGCAGTGGTTCTCCCAGCGCTACCTTAACTGATACAACGGAACATAAGGTACCGAAACATGGGAGCCGGGCAAACCCAACTATTGACCAAAGACAAGATTCGGAGCCGATGCATATAATGCTATAAGTTTGGGGTGCCGCACTTGTGAAAGTGTTCGGACTTATCACACCATAATGTGGGGAACTTAAGCCCCTGGTGTATTTAGCCGTACCAAAGTGTACGGATGCAACATGTCATAAATGAACATATGTATAAGAAAGGAATGCAATTATAAGCAAAAAAGTGATGCATTGTTTATTCAAGAAATATTGCCATGAATGCAGAACGATACAAATAGTGCAGTAAGCAAGGGATGGGACTATTAAACATGTCCCCCTCCAGGGGTAGGCTGCGGAATGGTGTATAAAACAGATTTAATGCTCTTAATGGAGACCACATGGATATTCGTCGTAGCCTTTCTCCTTCCCTGGCTGTTGCATCGTGAGTTTGATAGGTCTACTGCCGGACAGGGCCTCTGGTGAACGGAGTCCTGTGGGCCCCTAATCCGGGACTCCCTCAGTCGTCCTCTAGCGCGTACTCCTGATCCATCATGCATGGCACGTAGGCTTCCGAGGCTGCTGCCCCGAAAACCTTGCCAAAGTGTCCCACACTCCACGTTGACTGGCCCAGTGCGCCGTCTTGAGGTAGGTAAGGTGGCCTCCCGTCGAAGCCGCGGGCGGCCGCACTCGGGCCCGCGTTTACCGATGGTGGCGCAGGCACCACGAGGTGTCCGGCGCCGAGGATCACGCCGGTATCGGTAGAACCTCCGGGGGCGCCCGGGAGCACGCGGGCGCGGCGAGGCCCTCCGTGCGACCCGGCCGCAGCCCGAGGAGTGACCAGGTGGCAGAAGGGCGGTGCTCCCGTGGTCGCAGCATCCAACATCTAGGCGACGTGCTCGAGCAGCGCACCCCTGCTGCTCTCCATCAGGCGGCACCATAGCAGCTCGCATGCCACCATCAGAGCGGCCCTCATGTTTGCCTATTCCCGCCGGGTGTGTGGTGCCGTTGCCGCGGCGTAGCTTGTGGTTTTGCAGCGCCAGGAAGGCAAGGTGGTGAGGGTGGATGGCGCCGAGCCACGCCGCCCGCGTCCCGCAACGTACGGAGGCGCACGCGCTGCCTGCTTCGCTAGGTCGGGCTCTTCTCGGGTGGTTGACGTCGCTCGGGACGCGCTGGGTGCCCAGTGATTGGCTTCGGTCCTCAGATCGCCCGCCATCGTTGCGGCGGCGCGCTGGCAAGCTTGCTGATGAAAGAGATGCTTCGGCGCACCCCTACCTGGTGCGCCAAATGTCGGATCGTGGGTTCTGGCAAAACCCTTAAGGTTCAAACACTGGGGTGCGCACGAAGATCTCTCCCCAACTCTAGCTCACTCGCACTCGATCCATGCCTAACTATGCAAGCTCGCAAGACAAAGGGACACAAGATTTATACTGGTTCGGGCCACCGTTGTGGTGTAATACCCTACTCCAGTGTGGTGATGGATTGCCTCTTGGGCTATGGATGAATAGTACAAGGGAAGAACGACCTCCGGAGGAGAGGTGTTCTTGTGCTCGTCGAGCTGGTAATGGTGAAATGGATCTGATCTCCGGTCCCGTGGCTCTCTACCATGGTGGCTAGCCCTATTTATAGAGGCCCCGGTCCTCTTCCCAAATATTGAGCGGGAAGGGATGCCACGACGGCCAAATTCAAAGGGGGACAACTAGTACAAGTTATCCTGACTAAAGGTGGTCTTCACCAGCAAAAGGCTCTGGTGGTGACGCCGTCTTGGGCTCCACGGTAACCTCCATCTTGCCGTCCTGCTAGTCTTGGTCTTGTTGCACCGATATGGAAACCTTTGCCCGCTGCCTTGGTATTCCTCGCATGCACTTGCCTCCTTAGCACCAAAGAGGAAACGAGGACACTGTGCGTGCTGGAGCCTGCCTGGCGCTCGCCTGGCCTTGTTCGTCATGGCTTGCATCACGACAACCTCATGAGGTACCTCGTTCCTTGATATCTCCGCTCTTCGTGAGCCAGCCTGATGTAGTTACCCCCGAGGAGGTCTTGTGTCATCCGCCTCGCGAGGCTTGCCCCCTCGCAAGGGTCTTGGCTACCTTGCTGGTGAAGACGGACCGTACCAGGCCGCTGGAGGAGCCACGCCCTGGGCCGCAGGCAGGCAAGTCTGGGGACCCCCGTTCCCAGAATGCTGACACACGCCAAGGGTGGAGCTAGCTTGGTGGATAAGTCTTGGTGCGCCGGGTTCGGCCGTCTGGAGCCCGCCGTTAGGCCGGTTCGAGGAGTTTGGCCGGGTTGGGCAACCCAGCCAAGCATGTGCCGCTTGAGGGGCGATGTCGTCCCCGTTGTTTTTGAAATGGATCCGGGTTCCGTTGCCTGCCTGGGGTTCAACCCCCCCCCCCGACAATAGTCCCCGAAGTTGTGAAGGTCCGCCGTCTTCAGATGAGAGGGCCTTCGCAGTTTTCCCCTTTGCAGAGGTGAATTATGTGACCATCGGGTCCCGCAACACCCACTGTGTGCCGGCTTCCGGAAGTCGGATCGCGGCACCCTGGTAGTGGCGGGAACCGAGGAGTCCACCGAATCTTGGGTAATCTTTCGGGCTTGGCGCGGCCGCCACGTGGTGCCGGAAGTCGGAGGGGCCTAACAAGCCACACGTGACAGGACTGGGCGACGCGTTGGGGCCCGCCGCCACGTGCCCTTGGCCCACGCACGTGGATTTATTGCGGCGTTCGCAAGTCGGTTGCCATTCTCTAGGTAGTTACTGCATGCGTACGTGCGCACTTATTGCGAGGAAGTGGGAGGGGCGAGCGCAAACAATCCCACTCCCCCACGTTTCGAATCATGGCCTATAAATTGGGGCGAGGGGTCGGCAGAGATCATTCACGCTTGCGCCCCTTGCCCCTTCGTCCTCCCTCTGCTTTTGCGACCGCCGCGTGCTGCGACGCTCGCCATTTTGAGCAGAGCTTTGTCGTTGTTCTTCTTCTCTTTCTCTTCTTGCCTCGTCAATGGCGCTTCCGTCGGGCTCATGGATGGGCTCGACCGTCACCCTCGACGACCTTGCCCATATTTGCAACACCAGGCGCATACCGGGGGAGACAGAGGTTGCCACGCGTGCCCGCAGGGCGAGCGGGAACCGCGGCCTGAGGGCACGGAGCGCGTGGTCTTCTATCATCACTTTAAGTACGGGTTCGGCCTCCCCATGAGCACCTTCTTCTGCACCTTCATGGAGTTCTTCGGGCTTCAGCCGCATCATCTTGGCGCCGGCGCCATCGTGCAGCTTTCGGGCTTCCTCACCCTCTGCGAGGGGTACCTGGGGTCGAACCGTCGATCGACTTCTGGGTGCGCTTGTTCTCCTTGAAGCAGCAGGGGCAGAGGGCCGGGGAGATGTTGGAGTGCGGGGCCGCCGTCATCTACAAGCGGTCGGGAGCGGACTGCCCCAAGATGCCGCTGGAGGATTCTGCCAAGAAGTGGCAGAATTCTTTCTTCTACGTCTGAAATCTCGGCGCGGACCGCATCAACTTGCCGCCCTTCGTTGACGCGCCGCCGTTGGTGAAGCAGAACTGGGGTTATTACCCCAAGCACCCGTCGTAGGAGGTGTTAAACTTGTGTGAACGGGTGTCAGAGATGAAGGAGCGGGAAGGGCTCACCGGCACCGACCTTACCACCGCCTTCATCGTCCGCCGAGTGTTGCCGCTGCAGCAGCACGGTCGTCTTGTCGGCCGGATGACCGTCCTCCAGGAATCCGACCGCATGGCAAACATGCGCCCGGCGGCAGACCAGGTTGTGCGCCGGGTTAATGACATATCCAAGGCCGGGCCGCAGGACGACTAGCAGTTCGGGAAACCTCCGTACAGCCATGCGAAACTGGCACCTATGGTGAGTCCTTGGTATTCATAGTTTGCTGCTGCTCATCTTCTTGTTCGCCCCGACGCGACGCGGGTGGTGCTTCTGAATGCCATCCGGCATCCTAACGACCGGGCGCCGATGCAGGTGGTGTGGGCCGACTCGGAGGAGCCCGTGGACCGCGACGGAGAGGACAAGGCAACCGATGACGCCGACGCAGGGCGCCGCGTGGGTAAGTTTTGTCTTCCTCGTTTTTCCAATTCCCGGGGGCGACACGATGCGGCGTGTGCTGACGTGAGTTGCTGATGTAGTGGCATCGGTTGGAGGAGGCGGCGGCGCGGTCGGAGCCGGGTTATCTCGGGGGACGCCGGTGGCAAGCTGGCCGCACGGGAAGGGCAACATGGTGCCCCGGGCCCCGGCCGTGAAGTGCGCGGTGAACCCGGCCGGAGGCGCTGTGCCGCGTAGGAGAGGCCGGCCAGGCCCGCCGTTCCGGTGGTGCCGGGGTAAGCTTCTTCCTTGCTTGAGTCCGAGTGGCCGAGCAGCTCTACTTGGCTCTTGTATATTTATTCTGTTTTAAATTTTAGCTCGCCGATATCACTGATACTGGCGGCAGCGAACGTTGCGTCCACCAAGGGCACCGTGTTCCGGAGGAGCCGTTCCGGCACCGTCGACCGGGACGAGGAGGTGGCGGACCCGTACCTCGGCCTGGACCCGGCCGACACCGAGGGCCTGGCCTGGCGGGACCGGAACCGGGCGAGGAGGAGGTGAAGGCAGCGTCAGCCCAGGCCTGGGCCAATGCTGTGGCGACGTGGGCGTGAGCCGGCGTGGCTGGAGATGCCGGCGGGGACGGTGACGGTGGCGACGATATTCGTTCCGTCGTTGGAGGGCAAGCGTGGCCAAGGCGGCCATGCGGACGTGATGGACCTCGACCAGGAGGTCATGGTTGTTGGGGACGACACCCCGCGCGGACGGACATGGTCGAGCGGGCAGGGGTTGATGGAGACGGCGGCAGCGTCGTCTTGGAGGAGGCGGTGCAGACGGCGCTGGAGGAGCCGCGGGCACGGCTGTCGAGCCGGCGTCGATGCCGGAAAGGGCGCCGGCCGCGGGGGAGGCGGCCAGCGGAGAGCACACCCTAGCGCTCAGGCGAGGGGGTCGCTAGGTCGGGTCGCAGCCGGCTCAGGGTGGGTCCGGCGAGGTCTTCTTTGGGCCCCAGACCCAGGAGGAAGCGGCGATGACAGCCGTGAGCCGTCGCCTGCGAGGGCGGACGGATCGGATCCAGGACTTTGCCCAGGCCGAGGTGGGGCAGACGCTGGAGCTGGAGTGTGCCGTGCTTGTAAGTTCTTCCCTTGCCTTCTTTTTTCTTTTTTCGTTGCTTCTTCTTAGTGGGGGTGCGCTAGCGCACCCACTGGGTGTAGCCCCAGATTCGGGCCAACTGCGTAGCAGTTGGGTCGAATCTTAAACTGTTGACTTGTGTTGATCGTCGCTCTTTACAGCAACTGGATTCCTACCGGGTCAGCGTCATCAACCGGCTCCTGGACAGACACCGGCAGCTCAAGGAGCAGCTCACAGCCAAGGAGGAGCTCCGTGTCACCGCAGGTATTTCTTGTGTGCTCTTTTTTTAGTGGGTGCGCGCTAGCGCACCCACTAGGTGTAGGCCCCGAGATTCGGGCCGACGACGTAGCAGTTGGGTCGAATCTTAAAGTGGTTCTTCATTTTCCGAGTTTTTTCTTTGCAGCCGAGGTGCTAGCTCGAAAGACCCGGCTGATCCGAGCCGGCCTCCACTATGACCAGCTTGTTGCTAACACCGGCCGTCTTGAGGCCGAGGGGGTGAAGGCAAAGGCGGAGGCGACGGGGGCCCAACAGGTGCTCGATGAAGCCGGCCGACTGCAGGAGGAGCTCACCACCGACAAGGGTCGCCTTGAGGCCGAGGTGGATTGCCTCAAGGCGGAAGCCGGCAAGGTCATCGAGGCCCAGCGGGCCCTTGTTGAGGTGGACTGCAATGCAGCAAGGTAGCCGACGACAAGGGCCAGCTTTAGGCCGAGGTGGATCGCCTGAAGGCGCTGGTGGCCACGGCGGAGGTGGCCCGTCAGGGGGAGTCCCGCCGCCGCGAGGAGTCTGAGAAGGCGACCGCTGACAAGGATGCTGAGTTGAAGGTGGCCCTGCCAAGGTGGCCGACTTGGAGAAGGCCCTCGAGGAGCGTAACCGCACCATCGCGCGGGAGCGGCGCGGCACATTGCTCGAAGCGCATCACCTGGAAGAGTCCTTCTCCAGTAAGTGCTTTTCTTTGGGTTCCGTCGGTTCATCGTTCCGGCTTCTTCCCTTTGGTAACCATTCTGACTTGTTATTTTCTTGATAGGGGCCTTCCCGGATACGTTCCCCCTAGCGGAGGAAGCCGTCCGTTACCAGCAAGACCCACAGGGAGTCGTTGGCTCCGGGACAGACCCGCATGTGGATTGGACCTTCCCGGAGATCGTGACCGCCGCTAAGGCTCGCCTGCGTGTCATGAGCGACCAGATGGGGTGGCTTTCCCAGGCCGGCGCGGCGATGACGGTGGCCCTTTGGCCGGGTTCCATTGCGCCAGGCAGCTTCACGCGGCTGGCGCGTTAGTTGGAGGCGGGCCCGAACCGTCTCCATGAGTGGCGGTTTTCGCCGCCGTGCCGGCACCGAGATGGCGCTCAGGTTCGCAATGTCTTGGCATCCGAACCTGGCGCTGGATGCATTGATGGGCCAGCGAGCCGGCTCGGAAAGCCAACTACAGGCGGAGGCTGGACAGATCGCCGCCCGGGCTAGCTACATCACCGGGTTCACCTTCCACGACGAGTTCCAGCCAGAGAGGGCGGAGGACGGCGGAGTCGTGGCTGCTGACGACTTCGGCCTTCTTCTGGACGACCCGGAGGGCAGCTCCGAGGAGACATGAGTTTACTGCGACGCGGACGTCGAGGAGGACACCGGCACCTTGGCAGCTGTGCGACCCGGTGATGGGGATGCCTAAGGCTTCCTGTCTTTATCTTAGCGACAATTTCTTGTTAGGTAGCAGGTCCACCCACCCACTGGGGGTTATCTGGGTGTAATGAACTCTGGCCTTGGGCCTATATTCTAAATTTATGTTGTACAAACTCTGTGAATGTCTGTACCTTCACTTTTTTGTTTCCCGAGTCATTTTCTTGCAACTTACCCCTCTTGGGTTCCCCCTCCCCCCCCCCTCGCGAGTCTGACGGTCGAGGCTCCGGTCCGTGACAAGGGGTTCCGCCTTCGGGAGGAGCATGCAGTACTTTAGACTTTCGAAATATTGAGCGTCAGCGAAACACCCACTGGGTCGGCTGGCAGCCATCCAACGGAGCCGTGTTGGCTAACAGCCGGTCGTGTGGTAGCTTAAAGAGGCGGGGCCGGGTTGAGCAACCCGGCAGTATGCATAGGCTTTGCGGATGTTTGCGCTTTTCGCTTTTGTCCCTGGGACTGTTTTCTTGCGACTCTCCCCTCTTGGGCTTCCCCCCGTGAGTGTGACGGTCGAGGCTCCGGTCCGCGACAAGGAGTTTGGCCTTTGAAGGGAGCGCGAGTACTTGGGCTTCTGGAATGTTGAGTGCAAGCGAAACACCCATTGGGTCGGCTGACGGCAACCCGGCAGGGCCGAGTTGGCGAGTAGCTGGTCGTGCGGTAGCTTAAAGTGGCGGGGCCGGGTTGGATGACCCGGCGGTTCTTGACTTGGTGTTCCTGGCGTGCCGGTGCTTTGGCCCTATGCGCTCGCTAGCCCACAGCCGGAGCCAGTTCCGTGGCTTAGGGCAGAGTGAGGGGCCGTTGAGGGAGTCATGGATTAGGGGGTCCTTGGATGTCTGGATTATATACATGAACCGGACTGTTGAGCTGTGAAGATACAAGACCGAAGACTTATCCCGTGTCCGTGTGGGACTCTCTCCAGCGTGGAAGGCGAGCTTGGCGTCCAAGATATGAAGATTCCTTCTGGTGTAACCGAATTTGTACCAACCCATGTCCCCTCCGGTGTCTATATAAACCGGAGGGCTTAGTCCATAGGGACAATCATAATCACATAGGCTAGACTCTTAGGGTTTTAGCCATTACGATCTCGTGGTAGATCAACTCTTGTAACACTCATATCCATCAAGATCATCAAGCAGGAGTAGGGTATTACCTCCATAGAGAGGGCCCGAACCTGGGTAAACATCGTGTCCCCTGTCTCCTGTTACCATCGACCTCTGACACACAGTTTGGGACCCCATACCCGAGATCCACCGGTTTTGACACCGACATTGGTGCTTTCATTGAGAGTTCCACTGTGTCGCCTCTTAAAGGTTCGATGGCTCCATCAATCATCTTTAACGACGCGGTCCAGGGAGAGACTTTCCTTCCCGGACAGATCTTCGTGTTCGGCGGCTTCGCACTACGGGCCAACTCGCTTGGCCGTCTGGAGCAGATCGATAGCTATGCCCCTGGCCATCAGGTTAGACTTGGGAGCTTAAATTATGTTGCCGATGTCCGTGGAGACTTGATCTTCGACGGATTCGAGCCCATGGCAGTCACTTCCTGCCACCACGATGAACATGATCTAACTCTGTCATCGACCCGTGCTCAGGGGATAGCACCTGTAACCGCCTCGCTTTAGATCCTAATGATCGTGCCGTCCCGAGAGGGGCGAGGGGCTCAACCCCGCCACTGCGAACGAGACTGCAGCGGTGTTGGAGCCGCACGCCGATCCGACTCAGAATGGGACCACTGTCACCGGAACCCCGGAGCCATCTCCGGCTATGGAACCCGAACTGCGTGGATCCGCGCTCATCGAGCTAGATCAGGCGCCGATCCTGGAGTTCACCTCCACGGATATTTTCTGGCACTCGCCCTTAGGCGATGTGCTAAATTCACTAAAAGCCCTCTCCTTAACGAGTGCCCGCAGCCAACTATATCCTATTTGAACTGGAGGCTAATAATGGAGGATTTCACTGCCCACCCACCACCCAACATAGCCACTGTCGAAGACTTAACCAACATGCTTGACTACGGCTCCGAAGGCATTGACGGGATGGACGACGATGACGGAGAGGAGCAGGCAGAACAGCCACCGCATACAGGGCGCTGGAAAACCACCTCCTCATATGATGTATACATGGTGGATACACCAAAAGAGAACAATGGCGACAAAGAGAAGGATCCAACTAAGGATACACCCCCTGAAACACAACAAAAACACAGACGGCAGCGGCGCCGCTCTAAACCACGCTGCGGCAAAAGCAGCAATACCGGCACAGGAGACAATATTACTCCAGATGACGCCGAAGACACCAACGAAGACCCCATTGATCCAACATCCGAACAGGATGAACGGGAAGATGGGCACGGTAGCCCTCAGGAACAGGCCATCAACAAAGACTCGGAGGACAGTAATTATCTCCCATACTCTAAGGATGAGGTGAGCCTTGGCACTGAAGATTTCATCGTGCCTGAGGAACCTCTCAAGCAGGAGCGCTTTAAGCTTCGACTAATAGCCACTTCAAGGGGCCTAAAAAGAAGCAGTAACATCTTCAAGCTAATCAGGATCTGCTCAACGACAGATGGACTCACGTCATGGCTGCCGAGAAATACAGCCTCAGACGCCAACCAAAGAGTTACCCGAAGCGTAAACTGCTACCCCAATTCGAGGACTAGGTGCTGGAACCCATCCGAACAACTCACAACACGGTCTGACCGACCACCACGTGGCTGGGATAAAACGGCTGTTCAAACCGAACACCGGCCTGTGTTATCTCGCCATATAAACAGAGGCACTACAGCTCGGGAACACACGTATGACCTACGAGAAGACCTGGATAACAGAGCATGTCAGACAAGATCGTTCTACGGATCACGAGGGCGTGCCCCAATGTTCAAAGACGGCCACTGGGACGGACACACCAGGCATAACCACGCCTAGGTCGAAAACCGCATACGGACTCCATCCGAATTGTGCCACGATTTGGCCCGATACAGAGGCGCCGCACACCCCCTCTACTTCACTGATGAAGTAATGGAACATGAGTTCCCTGAAGGATTTAAACCCGTACACATCGAATCATATGACGGAACAACAGATCCTGCAATATGGATTGAAGTTTTCCTTCTCCATATTCATATGGCCCGCGACGACGACCTCCATGCTATCAAATACCTCCCATTAAAACTCAAAGGACCTGCTCGGCACTGGTTGAACAGTCTGCCCAAAAACTCAGTTGGCAGTTGGGAGGACCTGGAGAACGCCTTTCTGGAAAACTTCCAGGGTACATATGTCTGGCCTCCGGATGCTGATGACTTGAGCCACATAGTTCAACAACCCAGAGAGTCAGTCAGGAAATTCTGGACCAGATACTTAACTAAAAAGAACCAAATCGTCGACTGTCCGGATGCCGAAGCCTTAGCAGCCTTCAAACATAGCATCCGTGACGAATGGCTCAATCGACACCTCAGCCAGGAAAAGCCGAAGACCATGGCAGCCCTCACGATGCTTATGACCCGCTTTTGTGCGGGCGAGGATAGTTGGCTAGCCCACAACAACAACAGTACAAGCAAACCTGGTACTTCGGAAGCCAGAAACAGCAACGGCAAGCCACGACGCAATAGACACAAGCGTCGAAACAACGGTGACAACACCGATGGCACGGCGGTCAACGCCGGATTCAGTAGCTCTAAATCCGGTCAGCAGAAGAAGCCATATAAAAGAAACAATCCAGGCCCGTCCAGCTTGGACCGCATACTTGATCGGCCATGTCAAATCCACGGCACCCCTGATAAGCCAGCCAATCACACCAACAGAGATTGTTGGGTGTTCAAACAGGCCGGCAAGATCAATGCCGAGAGCAAAGAGAAGGGGTCGCAAAGTGAGGACGATGACGATGAGCCCTGGCCACCGAACACAGGGGGCCAGAAGAAATTCCCCCCACAAGTTAAAACGGTGAACATGATATATGCTACGCATATCCCCATAAGAGAGCACAAGCGCGCGCTTAGGGACGTCTATGCGATAGAGCCAACGCCCCAAAATTCAACCCATGGTCGTACTGCCTGATCACTTTTGATCGCAGGGACCATCCGACCAGTATCCGGCATGGCGGTTCAGCAGCTCTGGTCCTCGACCCAATCATTGATGGATTCCATCTTACTCGAGTCCTCATGGACGGTGGCAGCAGCCTGAATCTACTTTATCAGGATACAGTGGACAAAATGGGTATAGATTCATCAAGGATCAAACCCACCAAAACCACCTTCAAGGGAGTCATACCAGGTATGGAGGCCCGCTATATGGGCTCAATTACACTCGAGGTGGTCTTTGGAACACCGGATAATTTCCGAAGTGAAGAGCTAATCTTCGACATCCTCCCCTTCTGCAGTGGCTATCACGCCCTGCTAGGACGAACCGCATTCGCTCGATTCAATGCGGTGCCTCACTACGCCTACCTCAAGCTCAAGATGCCCGGTCCACGTGGTGTCATAACAGTTAATGGAAACATGGACCGCTCCCTCCACACAGAGGAGCACACTGCTGCCCTCGCAGCAGAAGCACAAAGCGGCCTTGTCAAGACAAACTTCAATTCGGCGGCCAAGCTCCCGGATACCATCAAACGAGTCCGAACTACACTGCAGCAGGACAGTCCGGCTCATCACGAGCTCGCCTAGCAATTAGGCCTCCGTCCCAGTCCCGATCAAACAACGGTGATTGTACCGCGCATACATAACTACACACTCAAAATATCATGGGCACGGATGGAGGCGCAAGCTAGATTGTGGTCCATAATATGGCTTAAACCTCCTCTGGACACATATATTTTCAGTTTTTCCTTCATGCTTTTCAGGTTTCCTTTTCCAAGGCCTTTCTTAGCAGCTTGATTGCCGGACCTAGCAAGGAACGAATACACCAAGATGGATAGGAGCATTGACGTACAAGGGAATCTCCAGGTGGTCTCTTTACACAATCGTTATGCCTGTTTTCAGTACCTCTATGCGGCTCCCCCTTGGCCGTGGCTTGTCAAATAGCCTGGTTGCTTATTGCACTACTTCTACAAATACGCTTGGACGCATCCATTATACTATAAGTAAAAATGGTTTGCGGCCCGATTTCTGTGGCATTAGCTTATTACATATTCCCTTTTTCTTTTTAATTTGTTTTGATATTTTTATCACTTACATCCGTACACTCTGGTACGCCTCCATTCGCCATGGGCTTCGTTACGCCCCACAATATGGCAACAAAGTCCGAGCACCTTTTTACAGTAGTTCGGCACCCCGATCTTTAGCATTATATGCATCGGCTCCGAATCATGTCTTTGGTCAATAGTTGGGTTGCCCGGCTCCTGTGCTTGCTACCTTACGTTCTGTTATATCGGCTAAGGTAGTAAAGGGAGAACTACTGTGATTGTGCCCTGGTTTGTCCGGATGAGCACCTCAGTAGAGAACGCCGAAAATTGACTGTCATGATGCGGCGCGAGCCGGTCAGCTGTTCGAGAGGTTGCAAATCGTTGGAGATTTTTACCGCATTACGCGATGGGTCGGTTTTTTCCCGATTAGGTGTTTTATAGCACCCTAAGTTCGGATTTCCGAATACTAGGGGATGCCCCTAAACTTTTTATTGTCAAACTCCTATGGCTAAGTGACTATTATAAAGGCGTATAGTCCGATTGCCTGGTTCGCAGCGCTAACACCTCCTTAGCGGACCAAACATCTTTTGGGACAAGCGTGTTTTGGCGCCAACCGAACACCCCGGTAGTTCCTAAATGGGGTGAGGGAGTCCCGGACTAGGGGGTGTCCGGATAGCCGAACTATCATGGTCGGCCGGACTCCAAGATTATGAAGATACAAGATTGAAGACTTCGTCCCGTGTCCGGATGGGACTTTCCTTGGCGTGGAAGGCAAGCTTGGCGATACGTAGATCTCCTACCATTGTAACCGACTTTGTGTAACCCTAGCCCTCTCCGGTGTCTATATAAACCGGATGGCTTTAGTCCATAGGACGAACCACAATCATACCATAGGCTAGCTTCTTGGGTTTAGCCTCCTTGATCTCGTGGTGGATCCACTCTTGTAACACACATCATCAATATTAATCAAGCAGGACGTAGGGTTTTACCTCCATCAAGAGGGCCCAACCTGCAAAACATCGTGTCCCTTGTCTCCTATTACCATCCGCCTAGACGCATGCTCGGGACCCCTACTCGAGATCCGCCGGTTTGGACACCGACATTGGTGCTTTCTTATTAAGAGTTCCTCTCGCGCCGTCACCATCAAGAAGGATGCCTTTTCCCGCCTTTAAAGACGGCACCATCGCTCAAGGGAGCTTTGGGCCGCCGACTATCCGCTAGGCGGTTTTCTTATGACCGCTGCTCGCCATCACGCCCGACAATGACCTCTCGGTCATTAAAAGCGATCTTCACGCCAGCTCGAATTC
>JAHIAM010005237.1:0-22332 GCA_021605205.1 Aegilops longissima
AAAAAGGAAACAGCAGGGGATCTCGTAGCTATATTGCCTGCGAGGCTCTTGTAATTAGCTGTTGTTTCACTCTTTTGTTACCATATTATCAGATCTATATTGACTTGTTGAAATCGAGAGGAAGCCATAAGGACCAAAAAGTACCGAACCAAATGTTGTGGAAATCTTCAGGAGTCACACCAGCAAGAAGAAGGGCATGACTACACCGTCAAAGCTTTGTTGTAAGTCCTTAATCCCCATGCCTTTCTACTACCTCGACTTGTGCCTTGAACTGCATGGTTTGCGGCAATGTCTATTACTCTTTTCAATTTTATACACAATTGTCTTAGCGTATCATTCACCTTACAAGGTTTAAAGGAGGAGTGATGTTCCTTTGATCTTGACCCGTAATCTAGTTCCGTCTTGGACTTGCCCACACAACTTACTTGCATGTTTATATGTTCTCGGTTGTTTTGTGATATGAATGATGTCATACTATCTTCTTGTATTATAAACTGTCTCTTTATCCTTAGCCCTCAATACAATGTGAAGAAATAGACAATACATTAGCGATGGTACATGGTCATATGTTTGGAACCTGGTTTTATTATGTACTTTGCAATAAAATACAACTAATATTTTACATGGGTTCACGAATAAGTTACGTATATAGACCAAAGCTATTTTGTTTGGTTTTGTGCCTCCTTAATATCTTACATTACGGTACTACTAATGTAAAACCTCAACTTTTCAGGAGCTATGGAAAAAATGGTGGAACCGCCACCTTCAAGGTGCGAGGCAACTATAACGCAATGTCGACTCTTCTGCGGTGGGTCGATACCTCCACTAACATTGCCAAAAGCACGTTCTGCGTATCTTGGGTTGGTTGTTAAGGCAATATCGTCCAAACGCCTCATGATCAAGATATGCAAGCTCAAAGCAATGTTGTATCTGCGCTCCGGACACAAGTCCATTCCCTAACGAGGCCCTTTGTGAAACAAGGAGAAACATTGCTCAATGTCTCAAGATATGCATGGTTTTGAAACAGACTATTAGACATTTGCTATGTTGTTCGAGCCTAGGGAAATGAAGGCGAGGTTATGGTGCTCCATCGGACAATCAACATGAAAGCGTAACGGTCGGTCAAATGAACGAGCACGAACTTACGGTGGTGCATTTATCGCTAGGTTTAAGTTTTATGCCAACCTTCCTTTGTTATATAGTTGTAATTTTTTTGGTGCGATACAAAATTTATTCTTAACGTGCAGCCACGGTGAAGAAAACACAAGCCATTTTTGTATAGTGTAGGGTGTTCCCTATATTTGCCTTGGTGGCGATCTTTGATGCCAGTGGATGTAATCGTGCATCGCCTTAATAGCCTAAGCGTTAGTTTGACCTATTTATTTCCTATTCTTCTTTTTCCTGGTTTGCTAGTGGCGCAACTACCCATGGGCCATATCTGGCCGTAGGATCCATGGGTCTCCAGGGCCGTCGATAAATGGGCTGTGTCGGTGGGCCTCGGGCCATCGATAAATGGGCTATGTCGGTGGGCCTTGGGCCGTCGGATAAATGGGTCTACATGGTAATGTCGAGCGTAATGGTATCGGCCCGGCACGGTAATGGGTTGTTAACAGGTAGTAGGACTGCAAAATACATCACGGGCATAGCGAATTCGTTAATGGGCGGAATATGGGCCGGTGGCGGCGGGCGACTCTTGCCATGGGGTTTGGCCCATTAAGTGCTCAGGCGATGTGGGCGACTCTTGCCATGGGCGAATTTGGCCCATTTGGGAAATATGTGATGTGGGCCGACTCTTGCCATGGGCGAATTTGGCCCGATGGGGAATAGGCGATGTGGGCGGAAATGTCGAGGGCAAAAGGAGCCCAAGCGTATGGGCGTCAATGGGCGGCTAACTGCAGGCTGAAGCGGCCCATGTAAATCACGCAGACGTTAACGGGTACAATGAAATTACTATTCATTATGGGCTAGAGTCACCGTGGGCTGTAAAGGGCGAAAGATCTGAAGGCCTCATATGGGCGAAAGGCGTCGTGGGCCATACATGGGCTGAAAGTGAAATGGGCTGGTGTTATATGACGGCCCACATGGCGTTGTTGGGCGATTTCCTTTAGTGTCTAACGGCTCGTGAGTTAACGGGCGTAAAATGGGCTATTGAAGAGACCTTAACGGGCTTTTCATGGGCCAGCCGTTAACTTTGACCAAGTCAAGCGGGCCGACTTTGTAAGCTAAATGGGCTGTGGTGGGCGTGGCGTATGCGACATATCGGCGCCTATCGACCCATTGTGGTGACCGTGTTTCGTCCGGCCAATAGAAATTTTACCGTGGAAATTTCCCATTGGTCGGGTTTACATTAACGGGTTGTCGGATCCAAAAACCGACCCGATAGCTTACGGCGTTAAGTTACGGTGGATGCCACGTTCGGTCACCCTTGGCGAAAAGCATACGTATGTGCGATTTATCGTCATGGAAGTGTACACTTCGTGATTATAATTTTGGTAATGTCATGGAACACTTCTGACGACACGGGTATGACTATTTTGATTACATCATAAATTTGTCATGGATGTACATGCATGACAAAAACTCGACCCTCTTGTGACAAACACGTATCATCACGGAAGTGTATTTTTTTGTAGTGTATCTCATCGCGGTGTTGACATAGGATTGCCATCAATACAAGGCAGCGGTAATGGCGATGGGTGGCGCATGTTGGCGATGGCGATTGTACCCTACGTTCGAAGGCGCGTGCGCCATCTAGGCGCTTCTTGGCGGTGACAAGCGAGGACTTGTTTCATCGGTTGCCATCCTCTGATGCGGGAGATTACAAGCGGAATGCACAAACTATCATTTGCATCCCTAACGGTACTCCATTATTTTGCGGGACCAATCATCCCCAATCAAAATAAGATCGCCGATCTGGATGTGCATTTGCATCGCGATTCGGTCTAACACGGAACCTTGTAGCTGACTTTGGCATATTGGGATCAACTATCTTAGCGATGCGTTACCCATGGTACCAGCGATGTGCAACATGGTCACACAATCTACCACGATCGGACCGTCACCATCTACCGGTATTCCATTTTTTAACCCTCTAGCCTTCTCTTTCATTGTTGTACTAGTAGTATAGTACTTAGTAGTACTAGTAGGAGTACTTTTTACCTTGGAGGCAGCATTATAGCTAGCTAGGCCCTTGAAGACTTGACCCACTAGCTTCCACCATTTTGTTTTCCATGTCTTACTATCTCATCCATGTAGCCAAGGTGGCTATATATAATAAACCCGGTTATTTTACTTCCTCTATCTGGTAGTACTACCTCAAATCAGGATTAAAAGTCCCACGAGCGAGCATAGGACCAAGACATGGCCTTAATTTGAGTGCATGCATGCGTTTAGGCTTTGTAAACCGTTTTGTTGTTGCATGATCGCGCTTTAGTTAGATGGTTGCTTGCTTTCGCGTGGGGTTATTAATTGCAGCGATTTGGTTGGCTGCATGCGCATGCGATAGCCTTGATGAAAGGGGTGAGTCGGGGAAAAGGCTGCCGCGTTATCCTTGAGGACATGTAAATGGGGCGTCCGGCATGGCTCCACGAGGACCTATAAACGGACGGAGTAGTAGAGTACTTGCTAACATGATATTCTTGGCCGCCATATTTGAGCACAACATTATTATGCATGGACCTTGACTATGTACATCACCATGTGTCAGATCGGGATCGCGTGTACGGATGGCGCGGCCCAGGAGTTAGTGGTGCTCGTGGGTGCAGGAACACTCTTGGAAGCTATGGGACAGCTACCATTGTGAAGCGGATGCCACCTTCCGTGCGACACGGAAGGCCTGCCGTTCATGAAGCATGGTTGTGTCTTCATTGCGCCGCGGATGAGCGACATCTTTGGGACCGCTATCCCTGATTTATGCCCTTCAGCTTGGATGAGTCTCCATCGTGTGGAACGGACTAGAAAGATCGACAATGATTCCGTTGCCCACCGCTATGGATCGTGCCATCCATGAAGAACACACAGGAATGGAACACGGAGGAGGACATGCATGTAGTCCATCTATAGCGTGTAAGTGGATGCGGTAATTGTGAGCATGGCTATGTGAATATATGTAGACTAGTCGTGCACAAATTTATCACATGAATTGGAGATGAACTTGTGTGGCATCTTGGCATTTGTCCTTTAGAATTTATTACTAGTAAATGTGTTATGTGTCGTGCAACTTGTGTGGTTGCGGGCTCCAACAGCTCTTTGAGAAAAAAGGTGGCATAGCTTTGGATATCACGTGGCGTGGCGGCATCATACGGTAGCATCGTTCGCTATAGTTGTAGTACCTCCTACTAGGGCGACAACTCCTATAAAACCTTGCGCTTGGCTCTTTGCCTCTTGGGAGGTTCAACAGTTCGTACTCGTGTGAACCTTGCACTGGCTCTTCGCCTCTTGGAAGGTCAACAATGATGATACTCTGATACAATATGCTTACGGCAATCGACACCGATTGAACTGTTGCCGTCCACATGAGCGAGGCGAGGAGAGGAGAGGAGGGAGGAGAGGTGCTGTAGTCAAACCCTCTCCTCGTCCTGCGAACACGTGCGGCGTGGGCGAGGAGAGGCGTGGTAACAAGCTTCTCCTCGTTCAGCGAGTTGGGACACATCAAAGGTACTAGTACTAGTAGTAGTCCATCTGCGTCCTTTCGATTAATATGGCAATTTGAAACAAGAAAAATACTTGGCGGTCGGTATGTAACAATCGCTCTTCTGGTCACTATATATAGTTTTTAACGGCGTGGCACTTTGTTGACTAGTTAAATTGTCACACTGGTTTCTAGGTCCCACTGTCGGTTTGCAAAGCAAAAAATCAGTTAAACAAAACTTTACAGTAGCGTGACGAGTCCAACCCTTGCGCGCATACAGCTGTGTATGTGTGAGTGCATGCGTGTCCTCCTCGGTCTTCCAACAAAGTGTACATCGGCTACAAAACAAAGAGTGTGGTACATAATGTACATCTACACTTCAATGCATGTAGCCTTTAATCTAAATCGATATTGATTGACTAATGCACCAACTTGTGCTGTAGGTATAGGCTACATGTCTATCCTTAATTACAGCATGCAGGCCTTCATTTAATCTTCTTATCTCAATGGTCATGCACATAAGTCTGCTACTTTTGGCGTTAATTATGCTTGTCATATGTAAATCTCTAAATGTACAGTCTTTCACAGACGTAGGGAGTAGGTTGAGCACTTGGCGTGAGTTGTGTGTGTTGTGTCATGTGTGTGTGCATGGAGTGCGTGAGTGTTGCGTGCGTCCATGTGCGTGTGAGTGTTGCATGTTGCATGCATGCATGCATGCATGGAACTACTCCCATTTGACATGTTCATATTTCAAGCTTCCTCTGTTCCCTCCATATGGTGATACTCCCTCATTCCCAAATAGTGCAGATAAAAGCCTCCTGTTCCCAAATCTTCATTCCCAAATCTGGAGTATTTGTCTTTCTCTGATTTCAACAAGTGACTAGATGCGGAGCAAAATGAGTGAAGTGGCGTAGAGGCATAGGGATCTTGTAGAAAGGAAGTCCTCGCGATCCATTATTCCCCATCTCGGTCGGAGAGAACTATTCAACTAGTCTTAGCGGTGAAGTGACAATACAGCGGATGGGACACGTAATTAATAAGTGAACCAGGTGTTGTTGTTACTAAATCAGCCTTACAATCTGCCATCATGTTTGCGATGAAACGCTTCCCATAAATCGCCTCGCCCTCTGTCCTCCATTAAGCGACATATGGGCCCTCTTGTGGTAGAACCCATGTCAAACTATTTATACTCCGAAGGCGGTATATCTGGTAGTAGTACTAGTAGAATTGAGATTTAATGCACTTTCTTCCCGTCTTCCTCTTCTTCCTCCTCTCTTCTTCTTCCTCCTCTCTTCCCCATCGTCGGCACTTCCATTTACCCCGCTCCTTTGCTTTCGCGCCATCTTCCTTGGTAGCTGTACCATATCCCCGCTCCTGCTCGGCCACACACGAGGAGAAGCTTCTTCGCCTCGCTTGAATCCACTTCCCTGCTGGCTCATGAGACGCAAAACCCCAATGGAAGAATCGGCCCGACATGAGCATGATTGGAATTCCCTCCCGATGTTCTCTTGGAGCGAGATCAGTCGTATGGACCTACCAGCGCCGTCATCTTGCCACATGCTCGGTGTCTTTGTACGTCTACTAAATGCACAGCACGGGCTCTTTTCAAGACACCGCGATGCCCGATCCTCGCGGTGGCCCAGACACGACTTGCGATCCTGGAGGTTGCCGTGGTGCCCCTCGACATGCTACCACTACCGTCCACACTGTCCTTCATGTGCGGCCACTCTGGCGGGCATGAAGGCCAGTGATCATCCTCATCCACCACCTTTGTAGTCCGTGGCGTCTCGTGGATATCTACACCAGCGAAGATCACCCTTCCATTGTTGGATACTGCGACATCGAGCCTCATGACCGGGACACTCCTGCCTACTACATGCGAGGCCGTCAAGCTTTTGGCTCGACCTCTGTTTGCAAAAGTTGTAATCTAAGTGCCCACACCATCGAAGACTACATGGATTACAAGCTCATTGCCTTGTTCAACATGGGATTAGTCTATCTGGAATCCGGTTGCCATACATGGTTATGGCTCATCATCAATCTGTTGAGGCAACATTTACATACGATGCTATAGTGCATGATGGCATCGTTTCTGTGATCGATACCAGTTGGCTGCCTATCTTTGGTGGAATCTATCGTGTGTAATTGTTCTATCTCATCTCATCTTTACCTTATCAATATATTGCATGTTCATTTGTTACAAATTTAGAATGCATAGCATGTCTATAACCACATCATTGCTATATGTTCCTCTCATTTCCTAGATTTTTATGACCACACATGTTATTGTTAGAGTTGATATGAGAACAATTGGCATCTAATGATTGTTAGAATACATATTATGAGCATAACATCATGATTGCTATATGTTACTCTCGTTTACAAGATTTTTATAACAACACATGTTGCTTAGAGTTGATATGAGAAGTGAGTAGTTGTGCTATGGTAGAATATGAGTAGCGTTGTCATAGCTGTTTTCCTCTCATTGTTACATGATGTTTGAACCATGACATGTTGCTAGAATATGAAGCCATTGGCTTATTTTTTAACTTGGGATATGATTATGACCACGGCATTGCAATTCTCATCTATGATATGTGTCCTTGTTATAATAATCTTAATTCACACATACTCTGAACATGATTGTTTATTTTTGTCCTTTTGGTCTCCAATTTGAATTGTTGCGGCCGCCGTCGCTGGCCTTCATGATTCGGGACACGGAATCATACCAGCCGATGGGTGGTGGTTTTATCGCTCGTTCGGTGGCGGTCATTTGATGCTCATTCGCGTACCAAATTGACCAAACCATTACATCAAACCACATGCGATTACAATGTGTGAGGCGTTAAGTGACATTGATGGCTATGGCTGCCGTGTTGAGAAAGATCCCAGCTCTGTTGGGCGGCGTATTCAAGCTGGGCGGGTTTACAGCCTCGGCAACCACTCCTTGTTCCTCGGGCTCAATTATCCGATCATCCAACCAATCATCGATCATATCACCGGCGATGATTCTGTGCTATCACAACTTCCATTCGCGAGGGCTGTGTTTACATAATACCATGGGTTTCATGAATCACCATATCCGAGATTAAATCGACACAGCTTGTTGCGAGGTAATCTTGATGTGTGAAAGGCATCAAGATTCCATGCGATGGATGGCTTTTGCAAACCGACATCTGGCGATGTGGTTCATGCCAACACAAATATGCACAACTTGATTCGTCTGATATCTAGAATGAGCCATGTATTGCTGCTGTAGCACGACCCTCTTTTGTTGGATATTATGTCTTGTTGTTAGTTTGAAGCACTCCTCTGGTTTGAAGGATAGATACCTTCCGGGGATCAAGTGCATCCTAACTCACTGCGTGAGATGTCTTGATAATGATGATGGAGATGTTGTGCGAAGCCATATATATATATATATATATATATATATATATATATATATATATATATATATATATATATATATATATATATATATTAGGCTTCAAGTGCGTACTTGTTAGTTAAACCTATGTATAAATTGTGACACTAAATCGTCTAGTAAGTATACGATAGCATTACTAGTATCGTCGGTCAAATTATTCATCATGTCCACATTGAATTGGCGTGACAACACGGCGTGGTGACACAAGAATCTGGCGGCGTGTTGGTATCGGACTTCAGATTTGGAGTACCACTTATCTATCAAAATCTTTCATCATTCACTTAAAGCGATCGATTGATCATACATTGAGTACCATATAACTAAATTACCGATGCAAGTCGAAAAGGATTGGCGGTGCTGCGGTTGGCGTCAAGATTCAATCCACGGATCGGGGAGCTGATCGAGCACCTTGAGGCCAAAGTGAGTCTTGCGGCAGTGAGATTTCAATCTCTCATCGATTTGTTCATACCAACCATCGACAGCGAGCACGCATATACTACACCTTTGAAAACTTCCGGGTAAGACACCGATCAGCCGTCTACTTGCACAAACATATTCCTTTGTTTATAGCTCTATTTTGATTTTAGATGCGAGACTGGTGAAGCAATTACAAATTTGACGGTTAATAAAAGTGAAACAAGTGGCAACATGCCAAAGATGTTATGAAAATGCCAACTCGTACACTAAAACCTGTATTCCACAATCTGCGGGTATCACCTTGAGTGGCCTAAGGAAGCAATTCTTCGGTACAATTCCAGGCGTTCAAAAGGGGCACGTGGGCCGCGTCGCAAGATACAATCGGTCAGCATATGCAGCGATGTGGCACAAGACGGCAATACCTTGCGGTGATGGTCAACAACGGCGGGGCGGGCAGCAAAAAGGTTACGTGCTGCACACCAAGAACCGACCAGCGGAGGACAAACTGGGTGATGCACGGTACCACCTCGGGGACTGGAGCAAGAAGGGCGGGAGCTGGTCCTCTGCAAGATTTTCTACCGGGCGAACACTAGGGCCAGTAGTAAAAGATTATAAGTTAGTTAGGTATTGGTAGTTGTACTACCTTGTCGTCCATAAGTTGGTATTGTTGTTAACGATCTTTTGGTATGAACTTGCATTTGCTTCCAACCATCATGCCGGGGTCGGCATGGATATAAAGATGAATCATTTGTTTGAAGCGAATTTTCAGGCACCTGATTTTTATTTGATGGGTAGCATAAGCACCCGTTTAATTCAGTTCTCAATTTTTGAAACAAGTGCATGCACTTATTATTACGATAAAAACAATATCGTGTTGGATCCAGTTATCGATGCGTACTTGCAGAATTCTCTCGTTTATTGAGCACGTATATTGTTTTCGAATCGAGCAAGTTTCAAGCTGGGCTGCAGACTGCCCGGGGTTGGTTTTGTTTTTTACGAGGCCCAGCCCATGATGACAACGGGGCACAAAGATCCGGCGGTATCTCTTGGCCTCTGGCCCAGCGTTAGTTATATTTTGTCTTACAACATCATGAGAGTTCTTTTCTTGAATCAAACACAGTCAGTTCTATTTTCCTCTTGAAGCATGTCCTACATCCATTTCTAATATCTACCTATAGTTTTATTAGTTCATATACGTATCATTATATTGAAAACACATGAAATTCCTTTTCATATTTACATCCTTATTTTGCTGTTTTTCCCACCCAGTTGATTTTTTACTTGGTTTTCCTTAAACCAACTCAATTGTCCCGTCTTATTTGATCACAAAAACAAAATGATTTTTGGCAAATCAATAAGTTCTTAGAAAAATGTTTATCATTTGGGATTACAACAGTTGGACTCCACCAAAATATGCAAAATAAGGTTGAACTTTTGGCCCGTGGTCTGGCAGAAAATGGGATGTAATAAATTACTTAAATTAGCAAATGGGCTGCAAATTATAAAAAATAGCAAATGGGCTTTATGTTTATGCCACAGATTTGGAGCTGACTTGTGGGCCTATCAAGTTCATGCGTACATAAGGTTTATAAAAAGAAACTTAGTCAACAATCGACTCTACCAGGGTCGTTTAGATGTCAATCTAACGACAATCGTCTTCTTGATCTCGATCTTCACCCCAACCGCCCAAACCTCCACCGTCGGACCTGCTCCGCCTCCCATGGCGGCGGTTCTGCAGGCAGAGCTTCACAGCTCCATCATACTCGCATCCACTGCCATCTATCCTCTACTCACCTACACCTCTTGTTATTTTCGTGACGGCGGCAAGACGATCAACCCTCATACTCTCCACGCGTGGGCAGCCTGCATGTGTCTTCCCGGCTCGTGTCGTTCCCTCCGTAAGACTCGCGTCGTCCACCGCCCAGGCTCTCGGCGGCATGGTCGCGATGTCCATCCAGCGTGAGTGCTTCTTCAACCTGGTCTTCTTCTTGCTGACCGCCCAGCTTAGCGCCGGTGCGTGCGCCTCCGCCTCCGTGGCGGTGTGGGAGGCCTCACCGTCCCCATACTACTCCCATGGCCAGGCCATCCTCCACTCACCCTCCCCTGTTATTCTCGGCGGCGTCGGCCTCCTGCTATGACCGAACGGTGAACCCTCGTGCTCCTCTCCGTGGGCATCCTTTGCCGCGTCTTCCCGGCTCATCGTCCCTTCCTAGGCCTCGCCGTTGTCCACGCCGTGGTGCTCTCGGCGTGGCGTGGTCAGCGACCGACTTCCATCGGAAGAAGTCTTTATGCGTGGAGAGGTGACAGGGTCCAGCCGCGGAAGTGCATCCTTATTGCGCAAATAATTATTCCTCCACAGCGCGAGGGACCCATCAGACGGGCCACGGTATTTCACGGAAGCGTTTACCCCACTTGCTGGGACCCACGGACGGGCCCTTTGTATTTAAAACGTTTGCCCTGACTTGGGACCCACGGATGGACCACCGTATTCGTGAAAAACCCCCCCCACATCGGCTCGGACCCCGGAAGTGTCTCCTTATTACATAGAAAATGAATACTCCCCACACTAGGCTGGGACCCACCATGGTGGGAGGCTGACTTGGGCATACTAAGTTGGAGGGGACGGGCTTTGTCAACTTAGTCAATATGAGCGATTCTAGCTCGGTGACCGTGCGATGTCCATCCAAGGCGTCGTGCTTCTTCAATCTCTGCTCTTCCTGCTCGGCCGCTCAAACAAGCGCCGTGATGCCTGCTCCCTCCCTCCCGTGGCGGTTGTCTTTGCGCAGCCCTCACCGCCCACCATACTCCCATCATCAGCCTAGCCATCCCTCTACTCACACACGATATTATTCTCGGCGTCGGGGAGCAGACGATAAACCCTCAAATGTGATCGTACTCCCCTCGCGTGGAAACAAGCTGCGAGTCTTCCCTCTCCATGTTGTCCCTTCCTAGGCCTCGCCGTCGTCCATCGCCCTGGTGCTCTCGGCGGCGGCCTGGTCAGCGTGGTCAACAACCGACATGCATCGGCGGTATGCGTGGAGAGTGACGGTTGGGTCCTGGCCGCGCGAAATGCCTCCTTATTGCAGCAAAATAATGATTCCTCCACGACATCGAGACCCACGAAAGGGCCTCGTATTTGCGAAAAAAAGCTTCCGCTGTGACTCGGACCCACCACTATATCTTCGCGAGCAAGAAGTGCCTCCTTATTACGCACAAAAAATGAATACTCCCCAGTTAGGCTGGGACCCGGTATAGTGGCGAGGCTGACTTGTGGGCCTACTAAGTTGGAGGGGCGGAGGAGGCTTTGTCAACTTAGTCAATATACGCGATTCTAGCTCCGGTGACGTACCATGTCCATCCAACGACCGTAGTGCTTCTTCAACCTCGGTCTTCTTGCTCCGGCCGCCCAAACCAGGCAGGTGGGTGCCTCGTGCTCCACCTCCTGTGGTGGTCTGCGCGATGCGAAAGGCTCACGCTACTACTCCCACCACTGGCGGTGAAAGTGCAACTATCCTAGGTGGTTTTGTAATTCATAACAACATATAGCTCATTGAGCTAATGCTATTCAAGACTATTATTTCAGGAAAGCTCAATGAATGGCATGGCATGGATGATGAAAGTGGATCCCTCAAAATACTAAGGACAAAGTTGGCTCAAGCTTAAAAGCTCAAGACTCTTCATTTTACATTTTAGTGATCCAAGATCACATTGAGTCTATAGGAAAAGCCAATACTATCAAGAAGGGATGAGGTGTTGTAATGAGCCTTTTGCTTCATGTGCTTAGTGATATGCTCCAAAACCCTCAACTACTTTCCCACATCCACAAATGACCTAAACCTAAAGCCAAAATCGGTCACACCGATTCTTTCTATCCGCGCCACCGATTCCAAGTCATAGCCTTTGCCACAAACCCTAAGCAAATCGGTCTTACCGATAGGGATCTCGGTCTCATAGAGACAGGTTACAATCTCTCATTTCCCTTCGTAATGTTTCGGTCTAACAAAGTGAGCGTCGGTCCCACCGAGATTGCAATGTAAACTCTGTTTCCTTTTGTAACATTTTGGTCTCACCGAAAGAGCAAATCGGTCCCACAGGTTTACGACCAACTCTCTAGTTAGCTAATTACCAAAATCGGTCTCACCAGGTTTGTAATCAGTCTCACCGAGATTACGTTATGCTAACCTAACCATATCGGTCTTACCGAGATGCATGTCGATCCACGAAAATCACTAACGGTCACTAGGTTTCTGAATTGGTCAGACCGAGTTTATGATTCGGTCCCACCAAGTTTAGTAAATTGTGTTATGCAGTTAGATTTTGTGTGGAGGCTATACCCTCCGCCTCCTCTTCATTCGTGGAAGAGCCATCGAAACGAACCTACACTTCCAACTTACCATTTAGAGAGAACCACCTACTCATGTGTTGAGGCCAAGATATTCCATTCCTACCATATGAATCTTGATCTCTAGCATTCCCAAGTTTCTTTCCTCAAACCCTCTTTCCACCAGATCCAAATCCTGAGAGAGAGTTGAGTGTTGGGAGACTATCATTTGAAGCACAAGAGCAAGGGTTCATCATCAACACACCATTTGTTACTTCTTGGAAGTGGTGTCTCCTAGATTGGCTAGGTGTCACTTGGGAGCCTCCGACAAAGATTGTGGAGTTGAACCAAGGAGTTTGTAGAGGCAAGGAGATCGCCTACTTCGTGAAGATCTACGCTAGTGAGGCAAGTCCTTCGTGGTGACGGCCATGGTGGGATAGACAAGGTTGCTTCCGTGGACCCTTCGTGGGTGGAGCCCTCCGTGGACTTACTGGCCGTTACCCTTCGTGGGTTGATGTCTCCATCAACGTGGATGTCTGATAGCACCACCTATGAACCACGACAAAAACATCCGTGTCTCCAATTGCGTCCTCAAACCCTCCTTACTTTGCAAGTTGCATGCTTTAATTTCCATGCCTATATACTCTTTGCATGCTTGCTTGAATTGTGTGATGATTGCTTGACTTGTCCTAATATAGCTAAAATCTGCAAAACTATAAAATTGGGAAAAGGTTAAATTTTAATTGGTCGTAGTCTAATCACCTGTTGGAGCGTAGTAATTTCAAAATTTCTCGCTTACATAGACCATGGTGATGGCATAGCAGCGAGAGGGAGAGTGTACGTGTCCATGCCACGTGAACCCGGCGGGCGTTATAACAACGTTGATGATGTAGATCGTGCGTCTTCACGATCCGACCGATCCAAGCACCGAGCGTCGGCACCTCAAGGTTACGCACGTTCAGCTCGATGGCGATCCCGGACTCGATCCAGCAAAGTGTCGGGATGAGTTCCGTCAACTGACGGCGTGGTGGCGATGATGATGCTCACCGGCGGGGCTTCGCCTAAGCTCATGACGATATGACTTCTCGGCGCGGGGCCGCTAAGCTCGCGACGATATGAGAAGTGGAATATGGTGGAGGGGCACGCACTGCAGCTGAGCGATCCGTAGATCAACTTGTGTGTCATGGGGTGCCCCACCTTTATATAAAGGAGCAAGGAGGTGGCGGCCAAGGGAGGCGCACAAGGGGAGTCCTACTCACGGGGATGGACTCCTCCTTTCCTAGTAGGAGTAGGAGAGAAGGAAGGGAAGGGAAGAAGGGTGCGGCCTCCCTAGTCCAATTCGGACTAGGCCTTGAAGCGTAGCGGCCTGCCCTAGGCAGCCTCTCTCTTTCCCAGGGCCCAATAAGGCCAATACTTCTCCCGGCGAATTCCGTAACTCTCCGGTACTCGAAAAATACCGAATCATTGAACCTTTCGAACTCGAATATAGTCGTCAATATATCGATCTTTACGTCGACCATTTGAGACTCCTCGTCATGTCCGATCTCATCCGGGACTCGAACTCCTTAAGTACATCAAAACTCATAAACTCATAATATAGCATCATGAAACCTTAAGCGTGCGGACCCTACGGGTTCGAGAACTATGTAGACATGACCTAGAACTATTCTCGGTCAATAACAAATAAGCGGGACCTGGATGCCCATATTGGCTCCTACATATTCTCGAAGATCTTTTATCGGTCAAACCGCATAACAACATACTTTGTTCCTTTGTCATCGGTATGTTACTTTCCGAGACTCTCGTCGGTATCAATACCTAGTTCAATCTCGTTACAAGTCTCTTTACTCGTTCGTAATACATCATCATAACTAACTCATTAGTTACAATGCTTGCAGGCTTAGGTGATGAGTATTACCGAAGGCAGAGATACCTCTCCGACAATGGAGTGACAAAACCTAATCTCGAAATCGCCAACCCAACATGTACCTTTGGACACACCTGTAGTACTCCTTTATAATCACGATTCACGTTGTGATTTGGTAGTACCAAAGTGTTCCTCCGTAGCAGGAGTTGCATAATCTCATAGTTACGGAACATGTATAAGTCATGAAGAAAGCAATAGCAACATACTAAGCGATCAAGTGCTAGGCCAGCGGAATGGGTCATGTCAATCAGATCATTCTCCTAATGATGTGATCCCGTTAATCAAATGACAACTCATGTCTATGGTTAGGAAACATAACCATCTTTGATTAGAGTAGTCAAGTAGAGGCATACTAGTGACACTCTGTTTGTCTATGTATTCACACATGTATTATGTTTCGGTTAATACAATTCTAGCATGAATAATAAACATTTATCATGATATAAGGAAATAAATAATAACTTTATTATTGCCTCTAGGGCATATTTCCTTGATCTCCCACTTGCACTAGAGTCAATAATCTAGTTCACATGCCATGTGATTTAACATCAATAGTTCACATCTATGTGGTTTACACCCATAGTTCACATCGACATGTGACCAACACCCAAAGGGTTTACTAGAGTCGATAATCTAGTTCACATCGCTATGTGATTAACACCCAAGAGTACTAAGGTGTGATCATGTTTTGCTTGTGAGATAATCTTAGTCAGCAGATTACATCATATTCGAGAGTAGTAAGTATTTTGCAAATTTCTATGTCTACAATGCTCACTTGCGGAGCTACTCTAGCTAATTGCTCCCACTTTAAATATGTATCCAGATTGAGACTCGAGTCATCTAGATTAGTGTTAAAACTTGCATCGGCGTAACCTTTACGGCGAACCCTTTTTCACTTCCATAATAGAAACATATCCTTATTCTACTAAGGATAATTTTGACCGCTGTCCATTGATCTACTCCTAGATCACTATTGCACTCCTTGCCAACTTAGTGGTAGGGTATGTAGATCTGGTACACAACATGACATACTTTATAGAACCTATGGCTGATGCATAGGGAATGACTTTCATTCTCTTTCTATCTTACGCGTGGTGGGTTTGAGTCTTACTCAATCTCACACCTTGCAACACGGCAAGAACTCTTTTCTTTATTTCCATTTGAACTACTTCAAAATCTTGTCAAGGTATGTATTCATTGAAAAACTTATCAAGCGTCTTGATCTATCTCTATAGATCTTGATGCTCAATATAACAGCTTCACAGGGTCTTCTTTTGAAAATACTCCTTTCAAACACTCCTTTATGCTTTGAGAATAATTCTACATTATTTCCGATCAACAATATGTCATTCACATATACTTATCGGAAAGGCTGTAGTGCTCCACTCACTTTCTTGTAAATCGGGCCTTCCCAAAGTCTGCATGTAAAACCATATGCTTTGATCAACACAAAGCGTATATTCCAACTCGAGATGCTTGCCGGTCCATTGATGATGGATTCTTTGGAGCTTTCATTTATTAGCTCCTTTAGGATTGACAAAACCTTCTGGTTGCATCATATACAACTCTTCTTTAATAAATCCATTAAGAATGCAGTTTTGACATCCATTTGCCAGATTTCATAAAATCGGCAATTGCTAACATGATTCGGAGAGATTTAAGCATAGATCAGGTGAGAAACTCTCATTGTAGTCAACACCTTGAACTTGTCGAAAACCTTTTGCGACAAGTCGAGCTTTAGATAGTAACACTACTATCGATTAGTCTTCCTCTTGAAGATCCATTTATTTAACTTGACTTGATCATCGAGCAGTCAACCAAAGTCCCCACTTTGTTCTTATATATGGATCCTATCTCAGTTTTATGGCCTCAAGCCATTTCGCGGAATCTGGGCTCATCATCGCTTCCTCATAGTTCGTGGGTTCATCATGGTCTAGTAACATGACTTCAGAACATGATTACCGTACCACTCTGTGCGGATCTTACTCGGAAGACCTCGAGGTTTGGTAGCAACTTGATCTGAAGTTTCATGATCATCATCATTAACTTCCTCACTAATTGGTGTAATCCTTGGAACTGATTTACGTGATGAACTACTTTCCAATAAGGGAGAAGGTACAATTACCTCATCAAGTTCTACCTTCCTCCTCCTCACTTCTTTCGAGAGAAACTTCTTCTCTAGAAAGGATCCATCTTAACAACGAAAAACTTGCCTTCGGATGTGATAGAAGGTGTACCCAATACCTTTGGGTATTCTATGAAGGCCTTCTTCTCGATTTGGGTTCGAGCTTATCGGTGAAAACTTTTCACATAAGCATCACAACTCAAACTTTAAGAAATGCAGCTTAGGTTCTTTGTTAAACCATAGTTCATCGGTGTCGTCTCAGCGGTTTAGATGGTGCCCTATTAGCGTGAATACAGCTGTCTCTAATGCATAACCCCAAAGCGATAGTGGTAAATCGAGTAAGAGACATCATAGATCGCACCATATCTACTAAAATGCGATTCTGACGTTTGGACACTATTACATTGTGGTGTTCGGGTGGCGTGTTGTGAAACTATTCCACATTGTTTTCATTGAAGACCAAACTCGTAACTCAAATATTCATCTCAGCGATCAGATCGAAACTTTGAAACAAGGAGAAACATTGCTCAATGTCATCAAGATATGCATGGTTTGAAACGGACTATTAGACATTTGCTATGTTGTTAGGAGCCTAGGGAAATGAGCGAGGTTATGGTGCTCCATCGGACAATCTGACATAAGCGTAACAGTCAGGTCAAATGAGAGCCACGAACTTACGGTGGTGCATTTATCGCTGGGTATTAAGTTTTATGCCAACCTTCATACGTTATATAGTTGTAATTTTTTTGTGCGATACAAAATTTATTCTTAACGTGCAGCCACGGTGAAGAAAACAACAAGCCATTTTTGTATAGTAGGGTGTTCCCTATATTTGCCTTGGTGGCGATCTTTGATCTTAGTGGATGTAATCTGTCTGATCGCCTTAATAGCCTAAGCGTTAGTTTTGACCTTATTTATTTCCTATTCTTCTTTTTCCGGTTTGCTAGTGGCGCAACTACCATGGGCCATATCTGGTAGTAGGATCCATGGGTCTCCACGGGCCGTCGATAAATGGGCTGTGTCGGTGGGCCTCGGGCCATCGATAAATGGGCTATGTCGGTGGGCCTTGGGCCGTCGGATAAATGGGTCTACATGGTAATGTCGAGCGTAATGGTATCGGCCCGGCACGGTAATGGGTTGTTAACAGGTAGTAGGACTGCAAAATACATCACGGGCATAGCGAATTCGTTAATGGGCGGAATATGGGCCGGTGGCGGCGGGCGACTCTTGCCATGGGGTTTGGCCCATTAAGTGCTCAGGCGATGTGGGCGACTCTTGCCATGGGCGAATTTGGCCCATTTGGGAAATATGTGATGTGGGCCGACTCTTGCCATGGGCGAATTTGGCCCGATGGGGAATAGGCGATGTGGGCGGAAATGTCGAGGGCAAAAGGAGCCCAAGCGTATGGGCGTCAATGGGCGGCTAACTGCAGGCTGAAGCGGCCCATGTAAATCACGCAGACGTTAACGGGTACAATGAAATTACTATTCATTATGGGCTAGAGTCACCGTGGGCTGTAAAGGGCGAAAGATCATCTTGGAAGGTGGAAAATAACGATACTTGCCACGAGCCAACACTCATTGGATGCATACATCGGTATATATTATTTCCAACAAGTCTTAGCTTGTTCCATTGTTAGAAGCGGAGTTTTAGTCATCTTGCCCAAAAGGCACGGTTCAAGCATCAAATGATTCATAACCAAGTGATTCCAAAATCCATCCTTATGGAGTTTCTTCATCCTTTACCGATATGAAAGCGGGGTGCCACAAATAAGTTGCACTATCATTATTAACTTTGCATCTTTTATCAATATTATGAATATGTATCCTCGATCGAGATCCAATAAACTATTTTCATTGGGTGTATGACCATGAAGGTTTTATTCATTTAAGCAGAACAACAATTATTCTTTGACTTTAAATGAATAACGTTTTGCAATAAACATGATCAAATCATATTCATGCTCAAGCCAAACACTAAATAACATTTATTTAGGTTTAACACTAATCCGAAAGTATAGGGAGTGTGCGATGATGATCATATCAATCTTGGAACTACTTCCAACACTCATCGTCACTTCCCTTCAACTAGTCTCTGTTCATTCGCAACTCTTTTGAGTTACTACTCTTAAGCGAACAAGTATCAAATACGAGGGTTGCTAAAACACTAGTAAATACACATCAATAATTTGTATATCAAATATACCTTTGTTCCTTTGCCATCCTTCTTATCCCCAAATACTTGGGGTAGTTCCGCTTCCGTTGACCAGTTCCATTGTAAAGCACTTAGTCTGGGCTTAGATCCAGACTTGGGCTTCTTCACTCGGCGACAACGCTTGCCGTTCTTCTTGAAGTTCCCTTCTTCCCTTTGCCCTTTTCCTTGAGACTAGTGGTCTTGTCAATCATCAACACTTGATGCTCTTTCTTGATTTCTACCTTGCGATTTCAACATCATGAAGAGCTTGGGAATCGTTTTGTTATCCCTTGCATACTATAGTTCATCACGAGTTCTAGTAACTTAGTGATGGTGACTAGAAAAATTCTGTCAATCACTATCTTATGGAAGATTAACTCCCACTTGATTCAAGCGATTGAAGTACCCGGACAATCGAGCACATGCTCACTAGTTGGCGATTCTCCTCCATCTTTTAGCTATAGAACTTGTTGGAGACTTCATATCTCTCAACTCGGGTATTTGCTTGAAATATTAACTTCAACTCCTGGAACATCTCATATGGTCCATGGCGTTCAAAACATCTTTGAAGTCCGATTCTAAGCCGTTAAGCATGGTGCACTAAACTATCAAGTAGTCATCATATTGAGCTAATAGCGTTCATAACGTCGCATCGCTCCTGCAATAGTCTCACCTAGCGGTGCATCAAGGACATAATTCTTACGTGCAGCAATGAGGATAAACCTCAGATCACGGATCCAATCCGCATCATTGCTAACATCTTTCAACACAATTTTCTCTAGGAACATATCAAAACAAACATATGAAGCAACAAGCGAGCTATTGATCTACAACATAATTTGCAAAATACTACGGGACTAAGTTCATGATAAATTTAAGTTCAATTAATCATATTACTTAAGAACTCCCACTTAGAGACATTCTCTAGTCATCTAAGTGATCACGTTCAAAATCAACTAAACCATAACCGATCATCACGTGAGATGGAGTAGTTTCAATGGTGAACATCACTATGTTGATCATATCTACTATATGATTCACGCTCGACCTTCGGTCTCCGTGTTACGAGGCCATATCTGCATATGCTAGGCTCGTCAAGTTTAACCGAGTATTCGTGTGCAAAACTGTTTTGCACCCGTTGTAGATGGACGTAGAACTTATCACACCGATCATCCGTGGTCTCTGGGTACTAGAACTTTTACAGCGGTGCATACTCGGGAGAACACTTCTTGATAATTTTAGTGAGAGATCATCTTATAATGCTACCGTCAATCAAAGCAAGATAAGATGCATAAAGGATAAACATCACATGCAATCAATATAAGTGATATGATATGGTCATCATCATCTTGTGCTTGTGATCTCCATCTCGAAAGCACGTCGATCACCATCGTCACCGGGCGACACCTTGATCTCCATCGTAGCATCGTTGTCGTCTCGCCAACTATTGCTTCTCGACTATCGCTCTTGCTTAGTGATAAAGTAAAGCAATTACATGGCTTTGCATTTCATACAATAAGCGACAACCATATGGCTCCTGCGATTGCGATAACTTCGGTTACAAAACATGATCATCTCATACAATAAAATATAGCATCACGTCTTGACCACATCACATCACAACATGCCTGCAAAACAAGTTAGGCGTCCTCTACTTTGTTGTTGCAAGTTTTACGTGGCTGCTACGGGCTGAGCAAGAACCGTTCTTACCTCCATCAAAACCACAGCGATAGTTTGTCAAGTTGGTGCTGTTTTAACCTTCGAGGACGGGCGTACCTTCAGTTCAACTAAAGTGAGAGCGGCACCCCGGTCACCTTTAAGAACTAGTGCTCGGCGGTGAAACCAGTCTCGCGTAAGCGTCTGGCGTAATGTCGGTCGGGCGCTTCATCTCACAATACCGCCGAACAAAGTATGACATCTGGTAAGCGGTATGACTTATATCGCCCACAACTCACTTGTGTTCTACTCGTGCATATGACATCACGCATAAAACAGGCTCGATACCCTTTGTTGGGAGCGTAGTAATTTCAAAAATTCCTACGCTACGCAAGACCATGGTGATGGCATAGCGAGAGGAGAATGTCATCACGTACCCTCGTGACCAGGGAGCTTTATAACAACGCGGTTGATGTAGAAATGCGTCTTCACGATCCGACCGATCCAAGCACCGAGCGTCGGCACCTCGGAGTTACGCACCGTTCAGCTCGATGGCGATCCCGGACTCGATCCAGCAAAGTGTCGGGATGAGTTCCGTCGACCGACGGCGTGGTGGCGATGATGATGCTCCAGGCGCGAGGCCGCCTAAGCTCATGACGATATGACTTCCCGTGCGAGCTTCGCCTAAGCTCAGATATGACAAGTGGAATATGGTGGAGGGGCACGCCCCGGCTAAGGCGATCCGTAGATCAACTTGTGTGTCATGGGTGCCCCCTGCCCCGTATATAAAGGAGCAAGGAGGTGGTGGCGGCCAAGGGGGAGGCGCGCCAAGGGAGTCCTACTCCCAGGAGTAGGACTCCTCCTTTCTAGTAGGAGTAGGGAGAAGGAAGGGAAGGAAGAAGGGGCGGCCCCCTAGTCCAATTCGGACTAGGCCTTGAAAGCGCGGCCTGCCCTAGGCAGCCCCTCTCTTTCCCCGAGGGCCCAATAAGGCCCAATACTTCTCCCCGGCAATTCCTAACTCTCGGTACTCGAAAAATACCGAATCATTGGAACCTTTCCGAACTCGAATATAGTCGTCCAATATATCGATCTTTACGTCTCGACCATTTGAGACTCCTCGTCATGTCCGATCTCATCCGGGACTCCGAACTCCTTGGTACATCAAAACTCATAAACTCATAATATAGCTCATGAAACCTTAAGCGTGCGGACCCTACGGGTTGAGAACTATGTAGACATGACCTAGAACTATTCTCGGTCAATAACAAATAGCGGACCTGGATGCCCATATTGGCTCCTACATATTCTCTGAAGATCTTTTATCGGTCAAACCGCATAACAACATACTTTGTTCCTTTGTATCGGTATGTTACTTCGAGACTCTATTCGGTATCCAATACCTAAGTCAATCTTTACGCAAGTCTCTTTACTCGTTCCGTAATACATCATCTCATAACTAACTCATTAGTTACAATGCTTGAGGCTTAGGGTGGTATTACAGAGGCGAGATACCTCTCCGGCAATCGGGTGACAAAACCTAATCTCGAAATCGACCAACATGTACCTTTGGAGACACCTTAGTACTCCTTTATAATCACCCGATTCGTTGTGGCGTTTGGTAGTAAAAGTGTTC
>JAHIAM010005238.1:0-22029 GCA_021605205.1 Aegilops longissima
TTTCCTGCGAGCAAGCGAAGAACAAGCAAGGCTGAGATTGCAATCTGGATATTGCGAAATAAGATGAAAGCTTTATTGATCAAGGTGGGGTTACTGTGGCGCCTTTATGCAGTCGTTGAACACAAGCGAAATCTGTGAAGTTGCAGCTATGGCGAACTTTTAATCTAAACAAAACCCAAGGTCTAAGCGGTGCCCTAAGGGCTGTATATATGGAGGAAGAGGGGGGAATTTCGTGGCCCTTGGTGGAGGGTCAAAATCAACCCTAACTCTTGTTCCCCACATTAGGACTCTAAAACAGCCTATACTTAAGTATTTCGAAATTACATGGGCTGGCCCAATAATAAGGGGCCTTGCACCTAGAATAGCCTATGGACGAATATTATGAAGTGGCATCTTGTATATTTCGTCCAAGGCCTCATGCACTCATTAGGGTGGCTTCAAAGTCCTGGAATCATCACTTGTAACTCGTTCTTGTTCCCCTTGCGCATGCCAACATCTCCATGCTTGAACTTGCCCCAAGGTTCATCTTTCTTGTCCATGGTAGGCCCTTCATTTGTAAGCAAAACAAATGTATCCAATTTAGGCAGCATCATATTCTCATGAACATTGGAATCGTTACCAAGAAACGAAAGTACCTGATAATTCAATTGGCGTGCGCGAGCTCTAGTAATTGGTCCAGTATGTATAGCAGCAGGGGCTGTGGGTGTAACAATGGTATTGATGTCCTCATCACGTGGTAAATTTTTTGTCCTATTTAGGGCAGGTTTGGGTATATGCTTCTCACAAACTAGAGCTTCTCACAACAAGCATGATGGTTTCAGTAGGGAACACCCCAACTTTGGGGCCGAAACGATATCCATTGCCTCTTATTGTTTTCAAATTTTTTTTGTTGTGTCAACATAGAACAACGGGAGTATTGTGTTATTTTTTGTGATTTTTCGGTGTTCGTTTGGAAATTTTTATGCATTAAGTGAGTTCTCAGTGCACTTATGTGCATAATTCAAATTTGAACTACATGCACATGCTCCAGTGCATATAAATTGGTTGAAAAATCAAATCTTTGTCCTTGGGTGCATGCTTAGGTCCCATGCAAGAAATGGGTATGAATGTCAAACACCCTGCCACCGTCACTCGGCCGCAAACATTGAGATACCTGGTTTTTAAATTCTAGTAAATCCAAAACTCCTCTGAAATTCATGAAACTTGGCATGCTATCATGGAGCGGCATCAACATGCCGTGGTAAATTTTTTTGTCCCATTTGGGGCAGGTTTGTGTATATGCTTCTCACAAACCAGAGCTTCTAACAACAAGCATGATGGTTTAAGATATATAGAACACCCGTATGCAAAGTGAGAACAGGATTTGTGCATCTCTTGAACACAAACGGTTCTTTTGGATGACCCGTGTGAACCACTTACAAAAAAAATTGTGCGATTTGCATCTGTCATATTGGGTATGTTGCCATTTTTCAAACTAGAAAGATTGGCATTTGTTGATCTAGTAACATTGCCATTAGCCAACCTTGTAACACTGCAATTTGTCAAAATATGAACCTAAAAGTCACTAGCAGTATCTAATTTTTGCAAGTAAAATTCAGTAATTAAGCATAGATGGAGGCGAGGAGGCGTGTTCAGCCAGGCGTGCAGCGGGCGGCACAGTACTATTCGATTTGACAACGGGCGGCACAGTTCCTGATATGGCTTTAATGCAGACGAGGGAGAGGGTAGTGGTTCCCGAAATGTTGAATGGCCAATGATGCATCCTCCTTCAATTAGCATCGTGTGAATGCCTGAGGGAAGTAATGGGAGGACCAGGAAAAGAGGTAGCACGATGTGAATGCAATGCAGTTTGCACTCATATAAAGGCGTCCCTCCATTCAAATGCATCTACCACATCGTATACCTAAGCATTTGCCTAAGTACCTACACTAATAAGCGCAAAAGTGCCCACTCCTGACCCATGGCGGCGATGCACGCGAGCAGCTAGTGGCTGTGCCAGATGGTCCATGACGTCGGCCTGCGGCATGGCACCATGGATCGTCTCCATACGGTGTTGGCGACCGGCTGGGGGATGACCGCCGTTGACGCCAGCTACGACTCTTAGTTAGACCAGATGATCGTTCGCACCACCAACAGGTTCATCGTCGTCAAGAAGCTCGCGGATGACATCGCCGTACTCCTCCAGCCTGCGCGCCCGGGCTCCTCATTGCCTGCCACCCTAATCGGCCTCTATGGTCGGAACCTCTTTCAAGCACCGGTGGCCCCGCGACTGCCCGCCGACGCCACGAAGAATGTCCAACTGGAGGTCACGCTTTCGATCGCGCCCCACAACACAACAAGTACACCCCCGACGACACATAGAGAGGGATGTCGGTGGCGCTCAATGGAGTTGGCGAGCATAGAGTGGAGACCCCGCGAGAGCGGATCTCGGTAGTGTAAACCATCGACCGGTCGTGGTGGGCGACTACATCAACAACGTTGAGCGGTTGCTTCTTTGGAGACAAGTACAAGGTGGTCGGCATCGACCTCCGATAAACCGCCGGTCATCCGGCATAGATCGAAGGTTCTTGTCGCCCGGTTGTGCGTGCGCCATCATGTCCTCATCTACCACTCTGCGCATGGCCCGCGAGCCTTGCGACCATTTCAACAGGTTTGTCAACAACACCGACTACAAGTTCGACACGGTGGAAACCACCGACGATGTAAAAGCGCTCAGTGTTACGGGCTTGGCGTGCAAGAATCTCGTCGAAATCCGTGACCACTACAGGGTCTGGGGCAGCATGAAGAAGGACTCCCTGGTCGAACTCGCCTCGGCCATCATCGACCCCTACTACGAAAAGATGAAGCAGGATGCCAAGAGAACAAGGCCCCTATCCTGGCACAGGGCCTGGATGCGGCAACTGGATGAAGCTCACCTCAGTTCATGGCCAAGAGCGTGTACACATGCTACGGGATGCACAGGTGGATCGTTGGCATGAGGAAGTGCCTCGTTACCCAAATCGACGAGCCCGGATCGAGCCACAAGTAGAGCAAGCGTCACACGAAGTAGATGATGATCAGATGATCGTTTATGCTAGTTAATCATGCATGTAGTATATAGTTTACTTTATTGGTGTGTGGAAATGTCATGTGTGTAGTAGCCACCTATGTAATTATGCATGTAATAGTTTACTTTGGTGTGTGTGCAAATGCCATGGTTGTAGTAGCCACCTATGTAAGTGGATGTTTAATTTGGTTATGCAAGCATGTCCTAATATGTGTTGCAACGGGAAAAAAATCCACTCATATCTCTTGTTGGGTCAGTTGAACAAACTATGCGTGGTCGGCTCGCATTTTATTTTTCTCCAGATCTGGGCCACAGTGCGTCGCCAGATGGGCTGTAGCGACCAGACCTCAAACAGTCCGATCTCTGTGCTCAGGTGTCATCCCTGGATCAGTAATGCTGACACCACACATTACTTGAAGGATTTATAACAGAGTAGCAATCACACACTTATTACATCGAGTGTCTCAAAAGAGAACTTAATAAAATAAATATGGCATAAGGCCATCTAAATACGATAACAGCGGAAGGCTTGGAAGAATAAGCGAGTCCATCAACTCCAACGGCATCACTGAGTATAGAACCACGACCTAAACACCTTACTCATAAATGCGAAAAGTACGCAACATGAAGCGTTGCAGCCAAAGCAGGTCGCACATGGAATATCTGGCAATGTAACACATAGAGAACAATAATGGAATAACTATACTACATGCATATTTGGCTGGTGGAAAGCTCTATGGTTACAGTTTTGTGTAAAGCCAATTTTTCCCTACTGCAAAGGAATAAGTTTATTTAACTATCATGGTGGTCGTTAAACATTGAGAATGGTTGACAGCATTCTCAATCCCAATTAAAAGTACTCATTATCATCCCAACAATATTAATTAGAAGTAACATGATGAGATTCACATGATATCCAAGTACTAGATACTCAAGTTGTCCATAACCGGGGACACGGCTAACCATGATTAGTTTGTACACTCTGCAGAGGTTTGCACACTTTTCCCCACAAGACTCGATCGCCTCTGTTGGATTTCTCGCACTACATGATGTTTGAGAAACGGATGACCGAGACATAGTCTTTCGGAAGCGCTAGCACCTTATGTTTGGGTAGACCGGTACACCTACTTTCCCTACATCGCTAGTCTACCCGTGAGTTCATACGACTTAATCAACTATGCGAGCCCATAATGGTTTGTGGCTGCACACGGAAGTTTCTAGCATGAATAATCTCATGATCCCTTTGAGCCTGGGTGGCGGTCCGAAGAAAAACAGGCAAGTCCTGGAAACCAGGTGCCTCAATCCACCCAGATGTGTGTTTAAGTTGCCACCTTAAATAAACCATTAATTTAACAATCTCACATCTTTCATGGATACACTCACCCAATCCACGTCTACTAGCATAGCTTGGCATAATAAGCAAACGTAGAAGTAACTCCCAAGGGTTGATAATAAAACAGGTAATAGGTACTACCTCAACTACTTCCCATCCCACAATTTAATTAGATCCTAAATCAATGCAATGTTTGAGGATTGATCTAATGCATAAAAACTGGGTATGAGAAAAGATATGATCAAAGTGTTACTTGCCTTGCTGATGATCCGCGAAACCTAGAGAGTCGAAATAACAGGCGGCGCACTCCGGGTATTCTATCGCAGACAAACAAACAAGCATACAATAAGTATTCATCTAATGCACAGGTAAAACTCAAATAAAAGATCTAACCAGAAAGTTCAACTTAAGAACTCAGGTTTGCAAAAAAAATCAAACCAAACGAAGCAACGGAAGTCAAACGGCGAAAGAAAACAGCTTCGTTTTACTAATCTGGATCTAAGTCAAATTTTACAGAAGCAAAAACTTGTTTAAGTTGGTTATTCGGAAGAGGGTTTGAGGCGAAACTCGCGCTTGAATCGCTGATTCGATAAGCAAGCGAAAAGTTATACTAAAACGAAAATTGGATCAGAAATCACGATCAGAAAAATCGCGGATTAAATCCGAGAAAAAGAAAAACGACGAACAGGTTAACTAACGAACGTTCGTTAACTAGATCTAATCAGACGAACACGTTCGTTAGCGAACGCTCGCTATTTAACCTAACCGAAAAAAACCGATCTAATAAAAAAACCGAAACTAAAAAAATAAACCGTAGAAAACCGATCGGTTTTGAAAAAAAAACAAGCAGCACGTTCGTTTACGTAGCGAACCTCGGGAGGCGGTCGGCGGTGGCGGCTCGGCAACGGCGGCGGCGTGATGTGTGGGAAGAGGGCGGCGCGGCGGCGGCAATGGTCGGCGGCGGCGGGGCAGATTAGGGTTAGGGTTTGGGGCGGGGTGGGCCGGCGGCGGGGTTGTTGGGCTGGGGAGGCTTGGGCGGCGCTTTATATAAGCTGCCCCCGGGAGGAGTCCCGCTCGGGTACGGCCCGAAGGTCGGTTCGCGTTTTTTTAAAATAATTACACGCAGAAAATCAAACGAAAGAAATACTAAACGGTCTCCAAAAATCCCGAAATAAATTATCCTCGGCTTCTAAAATCAAGCCGGACAAGATGAACATTTATTTGGGGCCTAAATGCAATTTTGAAAAACACGCATTTTTTCTAAATCCAAATAAAAAAGAGAAAAACTCCAAAATAAAATCTTATTTGATTTTTTTTATTAAATCTTCATTATTTCTTTATTTTGGGAAAATCATTTTATTCCCTCTCTCATATTTTGAAAGTAGGAATAATTAAAGATAAAATAAATAAAATCAAACGATCCTATTTTCAAAATTTGAGAAAACTCAAATATGAAAATAACGAAATCCCCAACTCTCTCCGTGGGTCCTTGAGTTGCGTAGAATTTCTAGGATCTAGCCAACAATGCAACAAAAATATGATATGCAATGATGATCTATGTATAACATTCCAAATTGAAAATTTGGGATGTTACAAACCTACCCCCTTAAGATGAATCTCGCCCTCGAGATTCGGGTTGTGATGCGGAGCATCCCACGTTCATCCCCATGTACACTCCGACTACTCTCCAAGCCCCAAGGATACATAAGATGAGACCTCGACTATGCGCCATTGGATACAAGGTGAACCCGTTCCTAAATGCTTCCCCTTTCCATTCGTGTGAGACATGGTTGCTACCTAATGCAAGGACACTATGCATGCCTAGGTACCAAGGAGACCCTCTCGGAGATGCTCGGAATGATGGACAAGTCCCCAAGTACAAGGATGAAGAGAAGCACGGAAAAAGGGCAAGTTCACCTTCCAGGCCCCGGACATCCGGCCAAGACCCCGGACATCCGGCCCCTGGAGATGCCAACACAGCAGCCTCAGCCCTGCCAGGAAAACTACAGGGCCCGGACATCCGGTGATAAAGGCAAAGGTGTCCCGTCTTTCGATGAGATGTTGGTTTTCGCTTTGGAGGAAGTCGACTTTGATAGAGGCGAGGGTGTCCCGATCTTTTAATGAGGTGATAACTATCGATTTGGTGGAGGCGACTTTGTGATCCGACTACAAGCGTGCCTGACGTTGCGCCTTAGCAATCGCTAAACCAACTCGAGAGGTTATTGACCCATATTGGAGCACGATCAACGACCACGAAGGTCTATTCCTGCAAGCAATCGAAGAACAAGCAAGAATATGATAAAGCAATCTGAATATTGCGAATATATATGAAGTATTGATAATGGTGGGGATCCGTAAGCGGTCTTAGTCAGTCGTTGGACACAAGCGAAGTACGAAGTTGCAATGGCTAACTTTAACTAAACAAATCCCAAGGAAAAAGCTACTAGATGGATCTACTTATATAGGAGCAAGGGGTGGCGGCCAAGGAGGTGGGAGGACGTCCCAAGGCAGCCTAAAACTAACCCTAGGTCGTACAAGGCCAATGGGCCCAAGCGGAGGTGGCGTAACACCTTTGGACTTGTAGTTTGACTCGGATTCTGCTGCAGCAACAGATTGTTTCGTCTATAACTCAACGCTCCGGACGGATTTTAAGGTGATTCAATTGGGTTGGAAAATGCACGAAATCTATTTTCCAACAAAAAAGAATCAACCAATTTGGAGTCCGTATGAAAAAGTTATAGACGTTTTGAGTCAGGTATGTCTGTGCGGTCGAATCTGAGTCGAACGTGAGAGACTTGGACTCTATCTTCTCTTGGGCCAAAAGTGACGTGAGAGAACTTTTTGAACAGCAGGTAAACATCTCTTTCTCCTTATCTTCATATGTGTATTGTACAAATGTCCCATACACCTGCAATTAGACATGGCACAAAAGTTTGTGAAGTATTTTGTCTGGATAACATAAATATATTATTGAATAGTTTGCACTAGAAATCACACGAGAAATATGCATGTATGCAATATTTTTGGTTTCATCCAAGGTAGTCATGTCCTCATCATCCGGCCCCCAGCCCGGACATCGACCTCCCCGAAGCCGAAATCCGCCCTGACCCGAAATCTGGCACCGCACCGAATCGGCGAAGTGGCGCACCAGCCCGGACATCCGGCCGGCTAGCCGGACATCCGGCGCCTCGTGAAGGCCGGACATCCGCCCCCAGCCGGACATCGGCCTCCCTAAAGCCCTGGACATCCGCCCGGCCTTGGGACATCCGGCCTCGCTTTGTGTGTGAACAGTAAAGGGCCGAAGCCCATGTACCCTTTCACCCCCGTAGACTATATATACTCCATCCCCTTCCTCTTTCTAGGGTTAGCTTAGATTTAGCTCATTAGATAGAGCTTCGCTCATCCATACCGGATCTACTCCACGAGAGAGACCGCGACCCCTCTTCGGAGAAGATCCACCTTGGATTCAAGACCCCCTCTTGGGTGGCCCCCATCAAGACCTCCTCAAGGAGAAGAACGGCTACCGTTTGTATCGTCCTTTGTTGACCTTGAATCATGTATCTCCCTTTGTGTTCATCGATCTAGCATTTGTGTGACCGATTCCTTGTTGGTTGAGTGTTTTCCCTCGTTCCACCACGTGTTTCCCTCTTTTCTTCCGCGTGTTCTTCGTAATCCACCGTAGGATCCGCTCCAACGTGAAAGATCGTCCACGTAGGGTTCCGCCCTACATCATCTATTATCATGAGCCACGTTGATCACGTTTTTGGAGCCCCTACCCCGTGTTTCCTAGCTTGATTTTGTTGATTTCGTCCTAAATCCGAAAATCCCCACCAAAAATAGCCCCAAATTTTTTTATGATTTGTTAGTTTTGATGATGTTTTGTTGATTTTGATCCATGGATTTGCTTGGTTTCAAGTGGATCTAGCATCTCCCCAAGTTTCCCCATCTTTCCTCCATGAAATCCGTCAAATTTTGCCCCCGAAATCATCAATTTCCGCCCCCAAATCGAGTTCCTCGAGTTCATCCTCGGATTTGGAGCCCGGACATCGGGCCCGACCCCCGGACATCCGGCCAGCCCGGAAATCCGGCCATTAGCCGGACATCCGGCTCTGGGCGCATTTCGCTGATTCTCGACATCAGGTCCCGGAAATCCGGCCCGACCCCCAGTTGTCCGGCCCCTGTAGATTTCAGATTTTCCCATTTTACCGTTTTGTCCATAACTAATTCATCCGGAGTCCGTTTTTTACGTTCTTTAGCTCGTTTTGAAGCTATTGACATCCCCCATCCCATAAAAATACTACCACCACCATTTGACTCCATCAAATTTTTGAAAATTTGGCAAGTTTGCCTAGGCCTTCCGCCATATCATCCGCATAGCCACCACCGACTTCCGCAACCTAACCCATTTTGTTCCCCATAGCATTAGTGGTTGCTTGAGTAGTGATTCGAGTCTCCTAAGGTGTTTCGGCTACTTAGGGACGATTGCTTCTTCATCAACCACCACCACCACTTCCACATAACCTTGCCCACCATACACTTCCGACAACCCAATTTAACCCAATTGTTGACTGAGCTTTTTCGAGTTGTGGCTTGTGTCTCCTAAGGTGTTTCGGCTACTTAGGGACGGCAACTTCAACTCCGACACGTGTATAGCCCATCATTCCGCTTACGCATTGCCAAGTGCAAACCACCACCTCATTCCCACTACCACCATTTTGACATTTGACGTTTGAGATTTTGAGTTCGCGGTTTTTCCGTTTCCTAAGGTGTTTCGGCTACTTAGGGACGAGTCTCCATCATCTTGGTATCTACATCAAGAACACCGCTACTCATCATCGCGGACGGTAACCTCCATATCATCTTGGTATCGTGGTATCCCTCCATTGTATATTCCCTTGCCATTGCATTGTTAACCCTAGCCTTACTTTTGCGTTACTTGCCTATCGAGACTAGCCATTTGAGTATTAAAGCAGCGTTACTTGTGCACATTAGTGATCATACTTCCCATAGCATATATACCATATCATTGTGGTGCATATATTGGTATCATATCTTGTGTCACTAGTTTGTTCCCGCATACACACAATTGCTATCTTGGTTTGTGCATTGTGCAAAGTGGCCATAGAAAAAAAAAGAGAATAAGCTTTTAAGCAAAGAAAAAGAGAGAGCAAAGAGCTTGTAAGCAAGTGCCATAGCATCATACCACGTTGCATATAAGATTGTCATATCCGATCATCTTGGATCATCTTGAGAGAAACACTGGGAACCATACATACATAGCATACTTGGGATAGAAGTTTATCCATTTTACATCTTATAGGTTGTGCACAAGTGTCGTATCCGCCTATTGAGCAATCGTGCTAGCGTCTCTCTTGAGTTGTGCAACACGAGCGTTTTCCATGGATTCCACATTTTGTGCTCATTCCTTGGTTGCACGACCCCATTTATCTATCCGTGTGTGTGTTTCCGTGTGCCATTCTTTGCTATTGGTCCATTTGTTTCACTTGCGAATTTGTGAATCTCTTTCAACATTATTGACTCTTGCTAACATTTTGCATTAAATTTTTGTGCCACTATCCTCACCGAGCTCCTCCATAAGCTTTACTTGTGTAGGTGTGAGAACCGACAAGATTGGTACCAATAGTGCTATTTCATTGTCCGCATTTGAGTGAACTTGATTCATTGTCAACATCGGTCAAGGTACATTGGTATAAGTTCTTCTCTTTCTCCCACTCATATTTACTCGAGTCTTGTGATGGATAGGCAAGGCATTTCATCTCCGGTCTTCGACAACAACGACGGCGTGAACAACTACATCACCAAAGCGTCTATCTTGATCTACAACGACAAGTGCAAGGCACACAATCAAGATTGCGAGGCGATCGAGAACATCTCCATCGACATTCGTCACTCCGAAGCAAGGAGAAGGGACTACTCGACAAGAAACTTGCCGCACATAAAGAGGAGCAAGATGCAAGGATGGAGGAGATTGGGCCTTGATCAAGTCTTCTTCCCTTCGTCATCTTCAAAGGCGGCAACATTCAAGCCACAAGTCTTGGGAGCGAAAAAGATGCAAGTGCAAATCGTCCTCGTCCACATCTACATGGCGACCACCATCACGTTCGTGATCAACATAAATCATGAAGGGCAAGTCACATCAAGCATCATGTGCGACGCGGCGACGACGAGCGCCAAGGAGCTCAAGCACGACAACGACATCATCATCATGAAGATGCTCCAAGCGCAAATGCACAAGTCCCAAGAAGCCCTACTTCACGCCAAGTCGAAGCTTCATAAGCACAAGAGAAGTCCGCGAGACGAGCACCACCAAGGCGGCGCTACGGCTACATCAACCACTTGGCATCTTCGCCAAGTGTTCTCAAGGCATCTTCGCCTTTGGACGTCGGCATCTTCGCCTACTTCCCGTGTGCGCCTACATCGACTTCATCAAGTCCAAGGCGACTACCCACGAGCGAGGGCGACACTTCCATCTTGGAAGCCTCTCAAGGAAGATGGCGAGCATGGGAAACTCCCTTCGGTCATGGAGATGAGCTATGAGGTGCCACATCATATGGGCCTCCAACACCAAGGCGGTGACAAGGCGGTCGAGCAAGGGCCATCCCCTCGACCACGGCGGCAGCGCTTGAACCTCTTCAACAACATGAAGCAGCGCCCACATTGGACTCATACTCCGAGTCAAGCTACGCGACCGCTCATGGAGACATTTGCACCTACATCTCTCCGGCACCCACATATGTCAAGATGCCCCAATTGCCATGTGTCACTAGCAGACTCATACCCACCATCCTCAGTAGCAATCATCACACGCTGAGATGTGCATTCTCTCGCAAAATGTCCTCTTCCCTTACAACGACGACAAATAATATCACTTGTGTGCCTGTTGGCGCCATGGAAGAAGAAGAGCTCTGTGTAGGCCAGCAGGTGTACTCTTGGCGAGATAGTGGTGGTTGTGCACTGCTTTCTTGTATCACGGTTGGAGGTGGCAGCCGGCGGAGGTGCCGGTGTAGTAGAAGCGTGTGGAAGTAGATGATGCACGTGGTGTCCATGATGAAGGTCGACCTGCAGAAAAAGTTAGTCGCGCCAAGGCACATCGATCCTGCACTTCACGTTCAGCTTTACAAGCAAGATGGAATAATCGAGTGATATTATTATAATCCTTGTAGTCTAGAATGGTCTGAATCTCTCTATTTAATCCACCCGGAAAGCGTGCAAGCATAGCTTCATTCTCCTCAACAATACCACATCTAATCAAGCCAGTTTGTAATTCTGATAATATTCTTCTACGAATTTTTCCTTGTCTTAAGCGCTGCAATTTTGAAGTAATTCACGCTGATAATATGGTGGAACCAACGAGTACGCATAGCAGTTTTCAAAGCAGCCCAAGTAGCTGGAGCAGGATATAATCTACAATGTTAGACCACCAAACACATGCAAAGCTAGTGAAAGCACAACCAGCAGCAGAACACGTCTCTCCTCGGGATATTGTAAACATGTAAATCGTTGTTCAGTTTCTAACTCCCAAGTAAGATATATATCAGAACATATCTACCCTCAAATGGTGGAATATTCAATTTCAGTTTAGGGAGATGGTCATGATCTCGTACTGAAGGGAGCCGAACATTGCCATTATTTGCATGTGGGCGACACGGTGGTTGTGGTCTTTGGTGGTTGCACGTGGTTCGATGTTGATCAACCTCATCCTCGTAAGCTCTTACATAATCATCCTCCCCACCGCAGCAGCAGGAGCCACGAAGTATCAACAGCAGCACCGGCAGAGCTTGGCGGTGAAGAGGGACACGGGAAGCTTCGGCGGAGGGCTGTTTCGCGATGTGGAGGTAGTCCATGTTGTTGTAGTAGAGGTGCGTTAGGTGCAGCGGTGGTGGTGGTGGTAGGCATGAGCAATTCATTAAACTTGTTATCGAGCTTTGTTTCAACGCCTTCTCAATGCCATCTATCTTCTCCATGGCCTCTTCAAACCTATTTAGCACATCGTCCACCTGCCCACTCATCATTTGTTGAAACTTATCATGTAGCGCTTTGTTTGTCATGTTCTCCCGGTCGGTCTCGTCGACTTGTGATCCTGCCATGGTTAGCAGCAATAGAAACACACAAGAATATGATTGACAGACTACTAGGAAGTGGTGGTGATGGTGTGGTGGGCAGTCACAAAAATCCGTCGAGCAAATCTCAAATTCTTACCAGTTCTTACCCAAAGAAAGCGGTGATCGACAACCGATGTAGTCAAAACTCTCAAAGCTTGGATAGAGCGAGTACCGGGGAGAGTCAAGCGCACGATGTAGATGTATGTGGAGCTGGGAAGGCTTATAATATGGTAGCAAAAAGGTTAGCAATAATCAATTCAGAGATGCAAAGTTGAATAAGCGCTCAACTTGTGATCTTGTCTTTGGTCCTAGGCTAGACCGTGCTAGAGACGCGAGCCTAGAACACTAACAAAATCACGGCGCTGCGTAAACAAGGGAAAAGCACACTCTGGGAAAAAAATTAGCTTTTTTTTTGCTGCCTTTTTTTTTGGCGGCTTTTTTTTTTTGAAAAATCACTATAATGGCGAGTGTCGAAAACTCTTCCAGGTCAAACCGACAGGATGGGCACGAAATTTTTTCGACCAATTGTTTTTTTTTCGACTGCCCGGACCCAAAAACTGGAAACGGGTCAAAAAAACTTTCTATAACGGCGACTGTCTCAAAACACTTAGAAACACCTAAAAATAGGATAGCCAGAAATTTTTTTGACAAGTGCGTTTTCGGAAAATTTTGGGCCTAAACGGAGGGTGGTTTCCAGACCTACTCCGGCAAGGAAACACGAATCGGAAACTAGATGGATCTCGAAAACAACCCTATTATGCAAGGAACTCGGATTGGTGGTGGATATATGGTGGTGGATATATGGTGGTGGATATATGGATATGGATTCAGAGCGGTGGCGGATAAGCAATGGTGGAAGATGGCAAGGCGATGATGATGGTCGGCGGCGGCGTGACAACTTATGACCGAACTCGAAACTCTAAAAGACTAGACTCTAAGACCAGCAACTTGACACGGCGATGCAACGCCAAATTCAACAAAGCAAACCCTAAAAAGATTATGCAAAGGCTCAGATTGGTTCGAATATGATGAACTAACCTAATTTTTTTGTGGCTTTTTCGTGGACTATAGGTATGAAGAACAGACTCGATCTAAACTACGGAAAGCTGTAAAATCTCACCGAGCAACCTGAAAATCTGATACCACTTGATAGAGGCAAAGGTGTCCCGTCTTCGATGAGATGTTGGTTTTCGCTTTGGAGGAAGTCGACTTTGGCGATCCGACTACTGAGCGTCTTGCGGGACGTCGCGCCTTAGCAATCGCTAAACCAACTCCGAGAGGTTATTGACCACGCCGAACACGATCAACGACCACGAGGGTCATTTCCTGCGAGCAAGCGAAGAACAAGCAAGAACTGAGATTGCAATCTGGATATTGCGAATATAAGATGAAAGCTTTATTGATCAAGGTGGGGTTCTGTGGCGCCTTTATGCAGTCGTTGAACACAAGCGAAGTGCGAGAAGTTGCAGCTATGGCGAACTTTTAATCTAAACAAAACCCCAGGTCTAAGCGGTGCCCTAAGGGCTGTATATATGGAGGAAGAGGGGGAATTTCGTGGCCCTTGGTGGAGGGTCGAAATCAACCCTAACTCTTGTTCCCCACACATCGGACTCTAAAACAGCCTATACTTAAGTATTTCGAAATTACATGGGCCTGGCCCAATAATAAGGTGACGCAGCACCTAGAATAGCCTATGGACGAATATTATGAAGTGGCATCTTGCATATTTCGTCCAAGGCCTCATGCACTCATTAGGGTGGCTTCAAAGTCCTGGAATCATCACTTGTAACTCCGTTCTTGTTTCCCTTGCGCATGCCAACATCTCCATGCTTGAACTTGCTCCAAGGTTCATCTTTCTTGTCCATGGTAGGCCCTTCATTTGTAAGCAAAACAAATGTATCAAATTTAGGCAGCATCATATTCTCATGAACATTGGAATCGTTACCAAGAAACAAAAGTACCTGATAATTCAATTGGCGTGCGCGAGCTCTAGTAATTGGTCCAGTATGTATAGCAGCAGGGGTTGTGGGTGTAACAATGGTATTGATGTCCTCATCACATGGGCTTACTACGTTGGGCCAATACGGGTGGCAAGTAAACAAACCAAATAGCGTACGTGAAATTAATTGAAGCGGGACCAAACAAACCGGGACGAAACCAAGAATACCACCTCCCTTTAATAGTAGGTGTGTATGTATATATATATATATATATATATATATATATATATATATATATATACACACACACACACACACATATATATACTATATATATTGTATGTAGTATATATCAAAACCGAGAGTATCTTGGCGTGTAGTATGTAGTATATAACAATGATTAGGTAGTATATATGCCAACTTTTAGGTAGTATGTACCATGTTTTGAGTATGCTTTTTACATACAAATATGTACGTATTTCACAAATATAATAAAACTATGGGCTCATATGCAATTTTTTCATGTAACTTGCTTTGAAATATCTTAGATATATTATATGAACATATTTAAAATAATAAAATAGTATATATAATACCACATTGTAGTGTATGAGATATGTGGGTTAACTACCACCGGGTGGTAGGATGGATTTTTCCTGTGTAAAACTGTGTCTACCATAGCTTGCCACAGAACTAGTTAAGGGTTGCTAAAGTTTTAACGGTTTAAAAGTTATCAAAAAATATGAAATAAATATGGGAGCATATCTTTAATGTAATAAGATGGTATAACGGAGGGATTGTTAAAATATGCATCTATGTGTCCTCGGCAAAAATAATAAGCATTTCAGCTCACTGCGACATAAATATATACTGAATTATTTGTTTTTTTGTCCAGGACACATACAGTCATATTTTTTTAATCCCTCCGTTGGATCATGTTATATTATAGGTGTGTTGCTTCAGTATTTTTTTTCAGAAATTTTGAGAACTTTTGCACCGTTGAAACCCTTAACTAGTTCTGTGGCAAGCACTTGTAGAAAATCCTATCGCACAACACACACGTCTTGTTAAGTTGAACCGTTTTTGTTCTCTTGTCTCAATCCAAAGAGTTCATCCGAGTGAACCGCATGCCGTATATCGCACACACCTTCATCTGGCTGACCTTCTTTTGTGTTGCCTAATGACAAACAGTCCATCCGAGTGAACCGTATGCTTTACATCGCACACACCTTCATCTGGCTGCCCATTTCTTTTGTTCTCCCTCATCGAAAACGGTTTATTGAACTTAACCGTATGCCCTAAATCACACACGCAACTAAAATCTAAACCGTGTTTGATGCATCCTCCATCGCAAATGTTTTGCACCTTTTTGACGGGTTTTTTACACCACCGTTTGTGATTATGGCATTGCACACAGTTTCGTCGAAGGGTCTCTGATCGTAGTGTCGCGTTAGCAGAAACTTGCAGCAATGCAGATCACTTTATGCGTCGTGCCGAAGAATCGCGTCAAGATCGGTGGCCCTTCTGGATTGAACTCCCACATGCGGAGAGGCCGGTGTCGGCAGGGAAGGGACCGACAGATGAGCATCACCTGGATCATATCTGTGAGGCTGGTGTTCTTCTCTATGATATTTTTGATGCGCTTCTTCAGCATCAGCACCTCTTTGATGATCCCAAATCTAGACCCTTGTTGGTCCAGGACGCAAGCCACAGCGGGGGTCCAGATCTAAATGCAGGGGCGGCCGCCCACTAGGTGCCGCAGGGTTCAGTGATGTACAACCACTCCTGCTGCCATATCTTGACGGTATCCACAAAATCCCCTTTGGGCTAGATAACTTCGGGAAGCTTGCTTATCATGGCACCGCCGCAATCCACGTGTTGCCCGTCAACCACCTTCGGCTTCACATTGAAAATTTTGAGCCACAGGCCGAAGTGTGGAGGGATACGGAGGAATGCCTCACACACGATGATAAACGCCAAGATGTGGAGGAAGGAATTCAAGGCCAGATCTGAAAATCCAGCCCGTAATAGAACATGAGACCACGGACGAAGGGGTGTAAGGGAAAGCCCAGTCCGCGGAGAAAGTGAGGGAGAAATACAAACCTCTCGCCAGGCTCGGGAGTGGGGATAACTTGCTCTTTGGCAGGGAGCCTGATAGAGGCAAAGGTGTCCCGTCTTTCGATGAGATGTTGGTTTTCGCTTTGGAGGAAGTCGACTTTGACGATCCGACTACGAATGTGCGAGGACGTCGCGCCTTAGCAAACGCTAAACCAACTCCGAGAGGTTATTGACCACGCCGACACGATCAACGACCACGAGAGTGCATTTCCTGCGAGCAAGCGAAGAACAAGCAAGAAACTGAGATTGCAATCTGGATATTGCGAATATAAGATGAAAGCTTTATTGATCAAGGTGGGGTTACGTGGCGCCTTTATGCAGTCGTTGAACACAAAGCGAAAGCTGCGAAGTTGCAGCTATGGCGAACTTTTAATCTAAACAAAACCCAAGGTCTAAGCGGTGCCCTAAGGGCTGTATATATGGAGGAAGAGGGGAATTTCGTGGCCCTTGGTGGAGGGTCCAAATCAACCCTATCTCTTGTTTCCCCACACATACGGACTCTAAAATAGCCTATACTTGTGTATTTCGAAATTACAAGGGCCTGGCCCACTAATAAGGTGACGCAGCACCTAGAATAGCCTCGGGACGACATTTATGAAGTAGCATCTTGTATATTTCATCCAAGGCTTCATGCACCCATTATGGTGGCTTCAAAGTCCTGAAATCATCACTTGTAACCGTTCTTGTTCCCCTGCGCATGGCATTACCTCCATGCTTGTTCTTGCTCAATGTCCATCCTTCTCCAAGCTAGGGCCTTCATTTGTAAGCAAAACAAATGTATCCAATTTAGGCAGCATCATATTCTCATGAACATTAGAATCATTACCAAGAAACGAAAGTACCGATAATTTAATTGGCGTCTGTGAGCTCTAGTAATTGGTCCAAAGATATGTAGCAAGAGGGGTCGTGGGTGTAACAGTGGTATTGATGTCCTCATCATCCTCCCTTCTTGAAATGAAGTCGTCCTCGACGGAAGCTCATATTCCTCACCCAAATAAGGCTTCAAATCTGCAATGTTAAAAGTGGGACTAACCCCAAAATCTGCAGGCAGCTCAAGTTTATATGCATTATCATTTATTTTCTCTAACACCTTAAATGGACCATCATGCGTGATGAGGACATCAATACCATTATTACACCCACAGCCCCTCTTGCTACATATCTTGGACCAATTACTAGAGCTCAAGACGCCAATTAAATTATCAGGTACTTTCGTTTCTTGGTAATGATTCTAATGTTCATGAGAATATGATGCTGCCTAAATTGGATACATTTGTTTTGCTTACAAATGAAGGCCCTAGCTTGGAGAAGGATGGACATTGGAGCAAGAACAAGCTTGGAGATAATGCCATGCGCTAGGGGAACAAGAACGGAGTTACAAGTGATGATTTCAGGACTTTGAAGCCACCATAATGGGTGCATGAAGCCTTGGACGAAATATACAAGATGCTACTTCATAAATGTCGTCCCGAGGCTATTCTAGGTGCTGCGTCACCTTATTAGTGGGCCAGGCCCATGTAATTTCGAAATACTTAAGTATAGGCTGTTTTTAGAGTCCGTATGTGTGGGGAACAAGAGTTAGGGTTAATTTGGGACCCCTCCACCAAGGGCCACGAAATTCCCCCTCTTCCTCCATATATACAGCCCTTAGGGCACCGTTTAGACCTTGGGTTTTGTTTAGATTAAAAGTTCGCCATAGCTGCAACTTCGCGTACTTCGTTTGTGTTCAACGACCAGACAAAGGCGTCACAGAACCCCACCTTGATCAATAAAGCTTTCATCTTATATTCGCAATATCCAGATTGCAATCTCAGTTTCTTGCTTGTTCTTCGTTTGCTCGCAGGAAACAGACCCTCGTGGTCGGGTTGATCGTGCTCCGGTGTGGTCAATAACCTCTCGGAGTTGGTTTAGCGATTGCTAAGGCGCGACGTCCTCGCACGTTCGTAGTCGGATCGTCAAAGTCGACTTCCTCCAAAGCGAAAACCACATCTCATCGAAAGACGGGACACCTTTGCCTCTATCAAGTGGTATCAGATTTTCAGGTTGCTCGGTGAGATTTTACAGTTTTTCGTAGATTAGATCGAGTCTGTTCTTCATACCTAAAGTCCACGAAAAAGCCACAAAAAAAAAATTAGGGTTAGTTCATCATATCCGAACCAATCTGAGCCTTTGCATAATCTTTTTAGGGTTTTGCTTTGTTGAATTTGCGGTTGCATCGTCGTGTCTAGTTGCTGGTCTTAGAGTCTAGTCTTTTAGAGTTTGAGTTCGGTCATAAGTTGTCACGCCGCCGCACCATCATCATCACCTTGCCATCTACCACCATTGCTTATCCGCCACGCGCACGAATCCGTATCCATATACCACCACCGCTACCATATATCACCACCGCTGCCATATACCACCACCATATATCCACCACCAATCCGAGTTCTTCTCATATTAGGTTTGTTTTCGAGATCCATCTAGTTTCCGATTCGTATTTCCTTGCCTGCGTAGGTTTCGGAAAAAAAAAGGCGCGATTAATAAAGCTTTCATCTTATATTCGCAATATCCAGATTGCAATCTCAGTTTCTTGCTTGTTCTTCGTTTGCTCGCGGAAGCAGACCCTCGTGGTCGAGTTGATCGTGCTCGGCGTGGTCAATAACCTCTCGGAGTTGGTTTGGCGATTGCTAGGCGCGGCGTCCTCAAGACGTTCGTAGTCGGATCGTCAAAGTCGACTTCCTCCAAAGCGAAAACCAACATCTCATCGAAGGCGGACACCTTTGCCTCTATCAAGTAGGTTTGAGAAAAAAAAAAGTTCGAAACCACCCTCCGTTTAGGCCCAAAATTTTCGAAAACGCACTTGTCGAAAAAATTTTCTCGCTATCCTATTTTAGGTGTTTCTAAGTGTATTGAGACGATCGCCGTTATAGAAAGTTTTTTGACCCGTTTCAGTTTTTGGGTCCCGAAAAAAAAAAAAAAAATTGGTCGAAAAAATTTCGTGCCCATCTGTCGGTTTGACTGGGAAGAGTTTTGAGACACTCGCCATTATAGAGATTTTTCATAAAAAAAAAAAAAAAGAGCAGCAAAAAAAAAGCGGCAAAAAAAAAAAGAGCGAAAAATAAAATTCAGAGTGTGCTTTTCCGTTGTTTCCGTGCGGTGCCGTGATTTTGTTAGTGTTCTAGGCTCGCGTCTCTAGCACGGTCTAGCCTAGGACCCAGCCTGATCACGTCGTTGAGCGTTTATTCAACTTTGCATCTCGAATTGATTATTCTTGACCCTTTTGCTACCATATTATAAACCTTCCAGCTCCACATACATCTACATCGTGCGTTTGACTCTCCACAGTAATCGCTCTATCAAGCTTTGAGAGTTTTGACTACATCGGTTGCCGATCACGCTTTCTTCTTTGGGTAGAACTGGTAAGAATTTGAGATTTGCTTGACGGATTTGTGATCGTCCACCACCACCACCACCACTTCCTAGTAGTCCGTCGAATCATATTCTTGTGTGTTTCTATTGCTGCTAACCATGGCAGGATCACAAGCCAGATTTAGACCGACCGGGAGAACATGACAAACAAAGCGCTACATGATAAGTTTCAACAAATGATGAGTGGGCAGGTGGACGATGTGCTAAATAGATTTGAAGAGGCCATGGAGAAGATAGATGGCATTGAGAAGGCGTTCAAACAAAGCTCGATAACAGGTTTAATGAATTGCTCGCGTCTACCACCACCACCACCGCTGCACCTAACGCACCTCTACTACAACAACAAGGACTACCTCCACATCGTGAAACAGCCCTCCGCCGAGCTTCCGTGTCCCTCTTCAGCCTGGCCAAGCTCTTTGGTGCTGCTGTTGATATACGTGGCTCCTGCTGCTGCGGTGGGGAGGATGATTATGTGAGAGCTTACGAGGATGAGGTTGATCAACATCGAACACGTGCAACCACCAGCACCACAACCACCAGGTCGTCCACATGCAAATAATGGCAATGTTGGGCTCCCCTTCAGTGCGAGATCATGACCATCTCCCTAAACTGAAATTGAATATTCCACCATTTGAGGGTAGATATGTTCCGATATATATCTTACTTGGGAGTTAGAAACTGAACAACGATTTACATGTTTACAATATCACGAGGAGAGACGTGTTCTGCTGCTGTTTGTGCTTTCACTAGCTTTGCATGTGTTTGGTGGTCCGAACATTGTAGATTATATCCTGTTCCAGCTACTTGGGCTGCTTGAAAACTGCTATGCGTACTCGTTGGGTTCCACCATATTATCAACGTGAATTACTTCAAAATTGCAGCGCTTAAGACAAGGAAAAATTCGTAGAAGAATATTATCGGGAATTACAAACTGGCTTGATTAGATGTGGTATTGTTGAGGAGAATGAAGCTATGCTTGCACGTTTTCGGGTGGATTAAATAGAGAGATTCAGACCATTCTAGACTACAAGGATTATAATAATATCACTCGATTATTCCATCTTGCTTGTAAAGCTGAGCGTGAAGTGCAGGATCGACAGGGCCTTGGCGCGGACTAACTTTTCTGCAGGTCGACCTTCATCATGGACACCACGTGCATCATCTACTTCCACACGTTCTACTACACGGCACCTCCGTGGCTGCCACCTCCAACCGTGATACAAGAAAGCAGGCACAACTACCACTATCGCCAAGAGTACACTGCTGGGCCTACACAGAGCTCTTCTTCTTCCATGGCGTCAGCAGGCACACAAGTGATATTATTTGTCGTCGTTGTAAGGAAGAGGACATTTTATGAGAGAATGCACATCTCAGCGTGTGATGATTGCTACCGAGGATGGTGGGTATGAGTCTGCTAGTGACTATGATGAAGAGACTTTGGCTCTTATTACACATGAAGAACACGGTGGAGATGATTACGATCCTGAGACGCAATACATGGCTCTTTGAAGATCTTGACGGTATGAATGTTTAGTTGCTCAACGTGTTTTGAGTGTGCAGGTTACACAAGCTGAGCAAAATCAGAGGCATAACTTGTTCCATACAAAGGGAGTTGTGAAGGAACGTTCTATTCAAGGCGTCATCATAGATGGAGGAGCTGCAACAACTTGGCTAGCATGGATATGGTGGAGAAGCTTTCTCTCACCACAAGACCACATCCACATCCTTACTACATCCAATGGTTCAACAACAGCGGCAAGGTTAAGGTAACACGACTGTTCGTGTGTATTTTAGTATCTCTACATATGCTGATTATGTTGATTGTGATGTGGTACCTATGCAAGCATGTTCCTTATTACTTGGTAGACCATGGCAATTTGATAAAATTCTGTACACCATGGTAGAAACAATCAGTATACTCTTGTTCACAAGGATAAAAATATTACTTTGCTTCCTATGACTCCTGATTCCATTTTGAAAGATGATATTAATAGAGCTAATAAAGCAAAACAGGAGAAAAATAAGAGTGAAAATCAGATTGTAGCAAAAGAATTTGAG